>JAHWGI010000102.1:0-75000 GCA_029379305.1 Frankliniella fusca
TGTTGCTTTGATATCTCACTTTTTATTGTGTACTTTATAATGTAAAGTTTTTTTTGTTTTTTTTTACTATTTTGTGTTCACTTTAGTGTATCTCATTTTCTACTGTCTGTGTTATTGGCAGTGATTCTGACGAATAAGAGCTCACTTTGTGTGAAGTATGTATGATCATTGTGCCTCCTGTTGTATACAAATTTTTACTAGAAATCCTGTCATAATTGTCTAATACATCTTCAAGTACACTAAGTGTATTTTTCACTTCTTCCCTCTCCATTCTGCTGAACAGTGCGCTGGTCATGCATGCTGCTGCTTACTTCCAATGTGGATTATTTGGTTCAGTGAAATTAGCAGTACAGAGAAATCACATTTGCTCAAGGGGTTAATGATTCAAGCAGCCCTCCTTCTTTTGTGGAATACCATTTTTGTCTGCTACCAACCATAAACAGAAAAACAAGCTACAGTTTTAAGAGGACAGTTTCTAAGTGACTTTCAATAATTTGGTGCAGAAACAGAGAAATGTTCTTCCGGGCATTTCATTGACTTGAGTGAAACGAAATTTGAAAGTGAACAGCGACTGGGAAAGGTTTGGGGAAAGGAGGTTGTGAACAATGTTGTCAATCGCCGCCCTCCGCTATTTCCTTTCCGTGTTCTGTCAGCATCCCTCGTCTGAAAGTAGCCACATCTTTGACGACTAGTTTTATATTTTCTTTCGAAAGCAGGGATAATTAACTTACACCAATGTTTGTGTGGATGAATCTTTTCCAGCAGCAAAGTCTGTGTGTGTGGTGAAAAGAACTCACTTGCAACTTACAAGGTGAGCTGTGGTCCTCTGGAACGGTCTAGAATCTGGAATGTGGGTAACCATGGGTTATTGTCTTGTCAGAAAGTATTGGCGAAGATTTGCGTGCCTGTCTTTAAACGTAGCTTTCACTGGAGATTCCGTTTATTTATTAATTTATTCACATTTTTTATGTGCTCTGTCGGAAGAGGTTATGTCCGCCTTCGTTCGTGTGTGTACTTCTGCGTAGCATTATCATTTCGTTGTTTCTGTTGCTACAATAATGTCATTCTACTTCCTTTTCTGCTTTGGACGACCCTGAAAAACTTTTCTTTTGAAAAAGAGAAATAAATGTTACACTAGTGTATCATTTGTTACAGGTGATATCATATGAGGTTGAGAGATCTTACTGTGTATGAAATTCTCAAAACTATGGTCCCATGGACTTCATTTCATTACTTGAAGAGGTGAGAATTAAAGCGCTGTTAATTTTTACTTTATTTATTATAAATGCTTTTAAAGCGGTGTTGTTTACAGGCAAGCCGATGTTACTGTTCATTGTCTCGGCACCGATGCTGGTTACCGTTCCACCTGCCAATGCCAGAAAGATAAGTACATTTCTTACCCTCGCTTGAAGAATCTTCACTTTTGGGGACTGCCATTTACAAGGTGTTATAGTGGGAGGAGCATTCTCTTTGGTCTCTTGGTTAATTGTCAGACTCAGAGAATTTGGATATCGTTCTTTTACATATGTGTTATGGTGCTTATATGTCAGGGTATCACTTTGTTCTGTTCTGTCACTGTCTTAAAAATGATTGCCGAGTCTTTCTTGTTTGCGACCTGAACTATTTTCTCGTTAATCTTACCTGGCAACGTGACCCTAAGTCTCCATCATTGATGATTTTCTCTCTGCATATCATGTTGGTTTCTAAAGTATTAGCTGTTTAAAAAAAGATGTTTGGTTATTGCCTTATTTGTGTGTCTCACTGTGCTGCCTATTCCGAACATAGATTGTCTCTGTGTGTGTTATTTGTGTATGCTTTTGATTGATGTTTAATTGAATCTGAATTTTTAGCGGTCTTGATCTCTTTTGTTGTTGTTTGTGTCTGCCTTTTCTTTGCGAATACATTGCTCTTTGAACTGCTTGCCGTTATGTTTTTGCTGTATGAATCTTGACGTGTATTATGTGTGAAAGTGTTGCAAATTCTGGTTTTCATGTATCCTTGTTTTTTATTATGATTATTATTATTATTATTTCTATTGTTTTGTTTTTTCATGCTTTTTATGTGTGTGCTTTTTGATTGACCTTTACTTGAACATTGAAGTTTTACCGGTCTTGCTATGTTTGCTTTATTTTCACTTGTTTCTGTCTCCTTAATTTTGAAGTGTTTTGTTTATACCCCTTGTTCTGATTCTTGCTGTGTTTTTGTGTGCATGAGCTGTTCTATGACTTTCTCTGAAAGAAAATTGTTGCTTTTATCTTTGTTGGAACTGTGTGCCTTATGTGATTGATTGAGTTGTTTGTGCACTTGATTTTTGAACCGACTTACTCTTTGTTTTTATCTGCAAAACGTTCTTGTGTTGGAACTGGTTGGTTTTTGGTGTTATTCTGTGATTTGAATCTTTCCTTGTTATTGAGTGACAATTTGCTACTTTTTCTGATCTAAAATTATTGCAATTGTATTTTAAAATGAGTCTGTTGTGTGAGTTTGTCGTACTCTGCCTTGTGCTCTTTTCATCTATCATTTAAGCCTGCTGTATTTTTTATTATTGTCTTAGCCCCGGTGCCAAAACTTACTGTCACTCTTAGGTCTCTAACTTATGAGTTCATATTTACTGCCATAACTTGTTCTGTTTTCCAGAGTCAGTGATTGAAGAGGCTAACCTTCAGCAGCAGCAAGTACTCTTCCATGCCACAGCAAATGCTTCGAGGTTGCTGCGGCAAAGTTCAATCCAAATTGCAGTTCTCCTCCCAATAGGATATTTACTTTTTTTGGCCTTCAAAGTAATGCGGGTGAGTTTCAACATTTTGTTGATTAATAATTATGTAGACATATTGAAATTAAGTTGATTTTGTTTATTTCAGTTGGTTTTTCCTTTAAGATGACTAGTTCAGTATCAGTATCGATTTCGCTGAAGAAACAATTTGCCATTCAAGAACGAAGCGAACTGCTTTTTAATTTACTATGGTGGATTCTATTTTGTAAAGATCATCAATATTTGTAGTTTATATTATTACTTTGTTCTTGCATGTCATTTGGCTACTCTGTCTAGAAGTTTGGCCTTACCCCTCAATTACAATGATGAGCAAGCAGACTTATGGTTACCTTAAGTTTGAATCTCCACCTATTACAATACTCTTTGATTTAACTCACATGTCATTTTTTAAATATTATTAAAGTAAGATCCCAAATCGCAGACACTTTTAATCATTAAAAACTCAACCCTACCTCAGCGCTACCACATTTTTCACAACCACAAAGCCAACTAATTTCATTATAGCTCTGTACTTTTTTAGTTCTTGTTCCCATAAATGTCACAAAGTATTCACCTCTGGCATTTCCTGCAATCCTGAGAAACAGACACACCCTTACCTGTCCTGTAAGGGTAGCCTCAAGCTCGCGTCGGATGGCAGCAGGGAATGCTGAGGCTTGTAAACCTGATAACCTAAGCATGAGCGATGGGTTGCCTACCCCTCGAGCGCCAGGGGCTTCTTGCATGTCGAAAGGGTTTGCCTACCGTACAGGCAGCGACTTAACACACAAGTCTGCGATTTATAGTCCTCTGCAATTGTTGCCCTACATCCTTGGAATGGAAGCCGAAAGACCAGAGACACACAGATACTCGTGCACTACAAGTGGATAGGAGCCGCGGGAGCACGGGCTGACCTCCACGATGACGGCCTTCCCTCCCTCATCCTCGGCGTACAGGTCTGTCATTGTCACTCCAAAATCGCGGGGGTGGCGACCAGGATGCCGACTTCCTGTCACGCATCCGGCGCGCCAGAACGTCGTCTCCCACCTGCGGGCGGCGGCGAGGACAGAGCTCGAGGTCTCGGTGACAGGCGCACGTCCCCGACGACGACGGCGAGGTCCTGGCGACGGGCGTACCGGGTGTCCAAGCTAAGACATGAACGGCAGTTGGGTTGCATACGCTACTAGGCGCTGGGAATGGAGCCGAGCCGGCGGCAGCGGCTGTGGAGAGGGACCCCCCTCTCCCCCCCTCCACCACCCGGCTGATGGAGGGAGCCGTGACAGGGAGTAGCGCGGCTCAGAGCCGAGCCAGGGCGAGGCGGGGTGGGGGTCGCTCCATCACACTTTTGCCATGTGTGCGAGTAAGACACGTCGGCTGCTAGTGTTGTCCGCGGAGAAAGGCTCGCAATCTCGCGGGGGAGGCTCGCGGGCCTGCGAAGGACGCTCGCGATCTCGCAGGGGGAGGCTCGCGGGCCCGCGAGGAGGACGCGCTCGCGGGGGAGTCTCGCGGGTGAGGCTCGCGGGCCCGCGGGAGACGCGCGGGGGTGCGTAGCCAGTTCGCGAGGTCTGAAGGGCCTCCCCCACCCCGCCTCGCCCTGGCTCGGCTCTGTAGCGGGTGTTCAGCAAATACACGACATTCGAATGGGTTGCCTACCACCCCCGGCGCTACTGCTCCCCGCGCCAGACGCGCCAGGCGCGCCAGTCGGCTGCAGCCGCGGCTATGCAGCGCTCTACAACGCCGCCGTCAGCAGGGCGGGTGAAGGGAGGTGTTGGGGGAGTGTTCGTGCTCGTTGCTGCAAACATTGGGAGGAAGACGCATAGAGAGTGGACATGAATGACTGCGCCTTATGTCTTTGACATCTTGCCTGCAGTGCATTCGTGTACTAAGGGGTGTCCTACCCTGAGTAAGACGAACTCATTCCGGGCGCGATCAGCCGATCAGTGCGTTGACATTCTTCTTCTTCTTCTTCTTCTTCTTCTTCTTCCTCTTCTTCTTCCAAGCGCTCCTGTGACCCAGTGCTATATAATAACAAGAAAGGAAGGCCTTCAGGTAGAGGCAGTTTTGGGGACTGTGTAAAATTATCTACATTGATTATTTATTTTGATTATTTATATTGATTATTTTTATTGATTATTTTTATTGATTATTTTTATTGATTATTTATATTGATTATTTATATTGATTATTTATATTGATTATTTATATTGATTATTTATATTGATTATTTATATTCATCCGAGTGTTTCATCCTTAAGAGTAGCTTCCCACCCATATACCGACCGAGGGGGCCTCAACTCACCCAAAATCTCTGTACACATGATTTCAAGATTTCACATGGTTTCACATGATTACATCTCTTAGAATTGAAAGAAATAATTCGTAAAGTAAATTCAAGCGTATTTTGAGCTTTATGAGCCCAAAACACGCACTCAGATCAATTTTTTCCAACAACAGATCCACATTTTTTGACAATGATTTCGAAGATATCAGCGATTGTGTGCACATGATTTCAAGAGTTGAGGCCCCCTCGGTACCGACCGTACGGCCGCCGGTTCCCGCAGCGCGACTACATGGTCTTGCAGCGAAGCGGTCGGATGTTGGCTACCTCTCACTCCCGCTCTTATCCCACAGACCTTAAAGTGCATATAGATGCATTGACCTGTGCAATATAGCACAGTCCCATTGACGCATCGATGAGGCGACTGCAAACGACAATTCTCATTCTCATTCATCGCAAAACGTTGACGTTGACCCTACACCTCCGTAACTAGAACGGCCGTAAAAATTTATTCACATTCGCCTGCGACGAGCTACGCGAGTGGCCCGCGAGATGACAGGCCACGAGGGCCCGCACCCCTGGGGGTGATCCACGAGCTACTCTGTAGTTGTAGTTACGCTGTGCCCGGTGCCCGGGTACCTTACCTGATCGCCTCCAAGACGTTATGCATTCGGTTCCAAGAGCTGGGGATTAAGGGAATAATGAGACATTTGAGTTGTACACTAGATTTAAAAGCAAGCCTTTATTTCAAACAAAGCGTGCAAAAAAAAAGAAAGAAAAAAGAAAAAAAATCTTCTAGAAAGTATATTACTTTGTGGGCTTTTGACTGGGCAAAGCAGGCAGAAATGCAGATTAGCGCAGGAAGGAGCAGCAGGTCATATTGGCAAGCGAAGTGCACTGTTCGCACTCCTCCTCAGATCAGACGGCATTCTTACAGCACTCACATGCAACAAAATAAAACAACAAAACACTTTATCAGTATTTACACTACAAGAGACGAAGTCTTCCACCCTACGAAAAGGACAGACGTCTCCGCACTACAGCTGGAATTCTATGACGGCTTATCGGCTAAACACACTGCTTTGACGATGCTGTTCAGTAACACCACATACTCTAGAAACTCAAGGGTGTGCATGACACGCTTATTTTGGAGTCAACCACTAAAATGGAGTGTGCTTGCAAGGCATTCTCTAAATAAAAGCATGTCAGCCAGGCATGCACTAAGACGAATAGAGCTTGTCGGGCACACTCCAAGCGTGCCATGCACACACTTGAGTTTCTAGAGTAATACGAATACGCAGTCAGTGCCAAGCATGCATGTCCTGTCTCGATGACAGGACGCCTTGACGCTTATTAAACACTTAATAACACAGTCCAGACGTTTCTTGATAAAAAACAATTCTGTGCGAAGGTAAGGTAACAATATTATTGTTATTAGGTACAATCAGATTTGTTTGTAAGCAAGCGACTGGGGAACTGGTACTCGGCCATTGAGTTCGAGTCAGATAGACTGTGGACGTGGCGTTGGTTGAAGGGGAAGTGGGTCACATCTGCTCGTGATTTCCCCACGAGTGTGAACGACCGCGGAATCGCCCTGCAGTGGCTGAGCGTAGGGCTGTGACGGGTACGTTACAGTTTGTTTGACTCCTTGTGTTGCCTTCGCCGGCCTCGCAGGAACTCGCTCGGTACGCTCACCCTTGCCTTAGTTGGCCGTGGCGAGGCGCCTTGCGCGTAGGCAGCACCATTACATATCAGTATTGCAGGCTGGCCTACATTGCCCCTGGCGGCAGCGGCGCGTCGCAGCGCGGGGTCGAGGTGCCGTTCATCGCCGCTAGGTGTCGCTGCTCCTGCTGCCTCCCTTCCCCGGGCCCAATCAGCAAGGACGACTTGGGGCTGGAGAAGTCGCCCTCTTTAGCTGCCTAATCTATGGTCTCCGTGTGTTGTTTTACCGACTTGCTTGTCGCGAACTGTCCTAGCACTGACTTGTACTTAACAGGTGGTTAGGCGAGAAAGGTTGAAACGCCGCCGCGAGAACCGTTGTTTAAGACATTGGCATTGATTATTTTTATTGACTATTTCTATTCATTATTTCTATTCATTATTTTTATTCATTATTTTTAGTCATTATTTTTATTCATTATTTCTATTCATTATTTTTATTCATTATTTTTAGTCATTATTTTTATTCATTATTTCTATTCATTATTTTTATTCATTATTTTTATTCATTATTTTTATTCATTATTTTTATTATTCTGGTAGAGGTAATTTTTGTCCGTCCATCAGATAATAAAAATAGTATTAAAATATGGTAGAGGTAATTTTGGTAGAGGTAAGGCGGTACATCCTATCACAAGCCGGGTCCGTCCAACGGCTGACTTTTTGCCAGATGTTATTTTTTTCATTACATTTTCTGTTCCGCGAACAAAATCGTTGGTAGAAATAAGTAGAAATAAAAGAATTTTAGACAGTCGTATTCCTTGCTGTGTACTTGAATGAGCAGAATTGTGGGTGCGGCTAACGACCGTGTTGTCAACACGTGATTTTTTTTTCACCTTACACACTTTCATACTGCTCCAAAACGTTAGTAGAGATTAGTAGAAGTGTCGAAATGTTAGATTGTCGTTAAATTGTCGTTTTCCAACTGTGTAGTCGTATCAGCACCCACAATTCTGCTCATTCAAGTACACAGCAAGGAACATGACTGTCTAATTTATTTTTTTCTACCTATCTCTACGAACGATTTTGTTCGCGGAACAGAGAACGTGGTGAAAAAAAGAACATCTGGCAAAAAGACGGCCGTTGGACGGACCCATTGTTTCGCTGATAAGACTACACAGCAGGAAAAACGACAATCTAACATTTCGACACTTCTACTAATCTCTACGAACGTTTTGAAGCAGTATAAAAAAGTGTAAGGTGACAAAAAAATCACCTGTTGACAACACGGTCGTTGGCCGCACCCACAATTCTGCTCATTCAAGTAAAGGGAAGAGAATACGACTGTCTTATTTATTTTTTTCTACTTATCTCTACTAACGATTTTGTTCGCGGAACAGAAAATGTGGTGAAAAAAATAACATCTGGCAAAAAGTCAGCCGTTGGACGGACCCATTGTTTCGCTGATAAGACTACACAGCAGGAAAAACGACCATCTAACATTTCGACACTTCTACTAATCTCTACTAACGTTTTGGAGCAGTATAAAAGTGTGTAAGGTGAAAAAAAAATCGCATGTAGACAACACGGTCGTTAGCCGCACCCACAATTCTGCTCATTCAAGTACACAGCAAGGAATACGACTGTCCAAAATTCTTTTATTTCTACTTATGTCTACTAACGTTTATGATCGTACAACAGAGAGTGTGGTGCAAAATAATTCATATGGCAATAAGTCGGCCGCTGGACGGACCCGGCTTATGATATGGTAAATTTTTGGTGTCCTTTTTATTCTTAAACAGCGCTTAAATATTTTTTTATTTCTTCTACTTATTTCTACTAACGAAAACCTTCGCCCCCAATGTCATTTTACGTCATTGTATATGTGATATGGTGCAATGGGTCCGGCCAGAGGAAAGCATACTTGACCGGACCCAAGCGGGGTTTTAAAAAACGGGTCCGGCTTGGGTTTTTCCTTAAAATTTTACCTCTACAAATCTCTACTAACCCTCTACAAACGATCTGTGTAGTCAGTTTTATCGCTTTACGTTTAGATTTTTTGGGGTCCGGTCTACTTATCCCAGCTGGGGAGCGGGAGCGGGGAGCAGGGTGAGGAGCGGTGCGACGCTCAGCTTCCCCTCCCCGCTCCCTGCCCCTCGCCCGCCTCACGCCCGCACATTTTTGGAAAAGGGAGAGTACGGAGATTGTAATTCTTCAAAAATGTTGTCAAGTTTGTTAAGTGTAAGGCCCCGCACAGTTCTCACGTGAGCGCTCACCTCACGTGAACGCTCACGCGTACTTAACTTTACACGCTCCGGGAGAAGGTCGAGGTCCGCGGATCCTCTCGTGGGTTGCTCGCAGTCCGCGACGGACCCACAGAGGATCCGCGGTACGCGAGATTCCTGCGCGGCAGGACGCGCGGACCGCGAGCTTTCCCGGCGGCCTGTATCCAGCCGGGTGGGGGGAGGGGGCAGGCGCGTATTAAGGGCGGGGGAGGCGATCGCCCCCCCTGTGGCCTCTAGACAGCCGCCTGAAAGGTAGGCAAATTGTGCTACAAAACCCCTGTATGTAGGCAACCTGAAGGGCACCGCCCCCCCCTGTCGGTCGGACCTTAATACGCTCCTGGGAGGGGGGGCTGTATGCATGGTGCGGGGGGAGGAGGCTGCGTCTGGCGTGGCTTGGGCTTGGGAACGCCGCACCGTCTCGGGCGTGGCTAGGAGGGAATGCCAAAACGTTAAACTTGTTACTCACGGGCACACGGTTAAAACAATGTCTGATTATTTGAGGAAAAAGGGAAAACTTTGAGGACCTTGAATACTTTGAGGAAAACTCATTACATTTTGAGGAAGTCTCCTCAAAATTTGTGGAGATTTCCCTAATTTTTTGAGGAGTCTTCCTTAAAATCTGAGGGGTTTCCCCCCAATTACGGAAGTTCCTCAAATTTTTCCCTTTTTCCTCAAAAAAAAATAGACATTATTTTTACCGTGTAGTCGGCTGCTCGTACAAGGTGCAATCGTATACTACACTACACACGGCATGACTGCCGGTTGCTCTTCCACTGCACACATCGCTAGCACTAAATACTGCGCGTGAATTACACTAACACTGCATAAATTACTTGCACTGATCCCTCCCTGGACACTGCACTGACACTGCACTCTGACTCTGATATTGCACTAAGGTGACACATGGCTGCAAGCCGCTCCGCTCTGACGCCGTAGACCCTCGCCGCCCGGCACCGTAAAATCTCCGGCTCGGCCTGGCGGGCGACGAGGCCACAGTAAAAAAAGTTTCTTGAATTTCAAGACTCAGTCTTAGATCCCATTGACGTTCTCCATAAGAACCAAGACCTGATCTTGAAATTCAAGAAACTTTTTTTACCGTGGCCCCAAACACCGCCCGGCCCCACAGCTGCTCACTCTGCTGCCACGGCTGCCACTTGAGAGGGGACGCTACAACGCTCCGGCGAGGAAATCACACAAAATCACTGATATCTTCCGCACCGCGACACTGATCATACTGAAACTTCACACACGCACTTGCGTCCACAATGCGCATCTGTAGGTACCACACATTATCGGGAAAACTGCGTTTGAACCACCAAAACGTCTAAACTGCTCTTGTGGTGCTGGACTTAAGTAGATAAGTATCAAGACAGCTACGGTCATACTTCTTCCTGAGGGAAGAGCATGGTCACCGATTACCTATGATTACAAAAAGATGTACGTACAACTAACTTCTTCAAGCAACTTTCAAATTCCTGCTGTCATTTCCACCTTGTTTTCAAAGGAGTAACACCAAAGCACTGGTAAAAATTAAATAAGAAAAAAAAATCACAAATAGGAATGTATGCAATCTGATTAATCTGATTACCGGTAATTTCCAGAGAAAGTGTAATCATGACTATCAGAGTTATAGACCGTGGCGATTTCGAAACAATCATTACATTTCACTGACAGATGAAATCAAGCACGCAATTTCAACTGGCGTCAATCATACTCAGTTTCAATCAATAGGGATAGTTCCGCGTTTCTGACGAATTGCCCTTGACATCCCACAGGTATCAGAAACGAAGAGGTGAGACGAAGGCGGGTGGCATTTGGTGTGTATCATGGGTGATTTTGGGAGAAGAAGGGGGGAGGGGGGCCGATTGGAGGAAATGTGACCCTTCCCCTGCTGTCACTTTCCCCCTCACCTCCTCATATGATCTAAGAATGGAACCCAAATTTTCGGTGCTGCAATTCGTCGAAATTACATTAAAATTTTGAAGTTTTCCCCCAGAATGTAGGCAACACACGAAACACCCCCTCCCTTTCCCGCCACTTTCGACTACCCCTTCGCGTTTACTGAGCGAGCAAGGGGTCCATCACTCGGTTCAAGACCTTTACACACGATTACCGATTACCAGTACTGATCACCAAGTGTTTAGGATAAAAATTTTCGAAATGTACAAAAGCAGCTTGGCAAACGGGGTGTGATGGACCCCTCGGTACTGAGGCAGGACTTCAGAAATACCCCACGCCCTCATGGTCACTAGGAGATAGCCTCGCGGCAGCCCTCTTGGTGATGGGATGAGAAACGAAACGGAAGGGAGGAGCAGCAGTGGCGTGGGAAGTTGTCGCCTCCGGGAAAGGCCGCAACATGGACGGGAAGAGAGAGAGAAAAAAAAACAGACGACATTTCTCTGTTTTCCAACAAATTATTTTAAATAGAATTTTTGTAAAAAAAAATATATATTTAAATATTTTAACTCACTTAATTATTTTTTTATCTTTTTAAATTGTTTTTTAATGATTTTCGATTCCATTTATTTTTATTTTATAATTAATTTATAATTATTTATTCTCGCTGAAATTTATTTATTATTATTTTTTTTCTTTTTTAATTCTATTTTTAATATTTCTTCGGTAGGAGAGATTTTGGTAGGGGAAAGTATATCACCCCTTTTTTAGTATATTTTTTTTACTCGAATATTTTTTTTTATTATATTTTTTTTACTCGAATATTTTTTTTACAATATTTTTTTTTATTCGAATATATTTTTTAGTATATTTTTTTTTACTCGAATATTTTTTTTAGTATATTTTTTTTACTCGAATATTTTTTTTTTATTATATTTTTTAGTAAAAAAAATATAGGTGGGACAGTTTTAGGTGGGACAGAAAATGCCCACCCGTAGTGGATACCGCAAAACTGCTTAGTTCTGCAGTTAAAACTGAAAAACTTTTTAGTTCTTCAGTTGAAACTGCAGAACTAAAAAGTTTCGCAGTTTCAACTGCAGAACTAAAAAGTTTCGCAGTTAAAACTGCAGAACTGAAGAGTTTCGCAGTTAAAACTGCAGAACTAAAAAGTTTCGCAGTTAAAACTGCAGAACTGAAGAGTTTCGCAGTTAAAACTGCAGAACTAAAAAGTTTCGCAGTTAAAACTGCAGAACTAGAGTTTCGCAGTTTAAACTGACATGTAGTTCTACAGTTAGATTTGCAGAGTACGGGTCGCAACCCTACTAGCTTGACTCAGTGTGCAAACAAAAAGAAATTGACTTCTCCCCTAGCATGTAGCAATGCACTAGTATGACTCCTTCTCCGGACCACTATTAAGGGGTAAAGTGAGATTTGGCCTTTTATCATGCATCTTTAACGTTCAATACTGTCTAAAGGGTTGCTCTCAGTATAATCTGGACCTTACCAATGAATTCCCCTCACTTTTCTGCTCCTTGGACTACACTGGATTCCTTCCTAGTGACATTTTCCTATTTTAGCTAATTTTTTTGAGTTTAGTCGACATTTGGGTTAAAATTCTTGCGCGCATGGTTTCTCAGCTAATATTCTTTCCAAAAATCTGAAAAAAATTTCACACTTAAAGATGGCCAAAATGAAGAACTTATAAGCGGCAGATCTCAAAGAAATCCATTCTGTGATTTTTAATCAACAAATCAAGATTCATGACAGTTTTCATGCCGTTTTCTGACATTGAATTGACCATTACTAAATATGCAAAAAAAATTTGGACAAAAAAGCCTTTATAAGTTCTAGCCAATACCTGAGTGATCATTTTAAGCTGTCGAACAAGATTCTATCTCTAACGTAGCCTGAGATATCATGCGCGCAAGCTAAAAAAAAAAAAAAGGTTCTGAGAAAAACAGCACCAAAGTTTACAGAACAGTTTATTAGCTATAGATATTTTTTAACACTATTAATCACTAAAATTCTCCTGCAGCATATCTAGGCCCTCCTTCCTGTTCACGCTGCCTTCCCTCCGCTCTGGCCACTGTTAAAAATACCGTAGGGAATTAGGGTATGCCTACGGTCCGTACCGTAGTTTTTGTGTACGGTCAGACCGTAACGTATCCTTACGGTACGGACTGTACTTCATTGTGGGTGGAATGTGCTCCATTGAACTTCCCCAACATATTTGCAGGCTACGGTGTGTACCGTAGGATTCAGACCGTAGTCAAAAATTACGGTCCGGGACCAGGTAACAAATTTACGGTGCGTACCGTAGGCATTCACCGTGGTATTTTCCGACAGTGGCGGAGCCCGCTGGCGCGCGAAACTCAAACGTTTGTAGCGCGAATGGACCAAACAGGTCGATTTAACGGTATATGTTCATTTGGGGGGAATTCCCAGTTTTGCAGAACTTCGAAAAAAAAATTCCTACGTCGATTTAAGGGTGCTGTGGGGCCAAATATGGTCAGGAACAGTTGTACCAAGGTCCAAAGAGTCGAAAAAAAAATAAACAGAAAATCGTTTTTTTTTCACTTTACCCCCCCCCCCTTAAGCCTGTTTAATAGTAGTTTAATCCTTCAAGGACGTCAACCACGGGGATCCGTTCCAGTTTAATTTGTGATTAGATCTTGACATCTTGATGTCCTGTAGTGTGACAGAGAACCTGTAACACACAAAAGCGCTGGGAACAGTACAAGTTTGACATTTGAGCAACTGCCTAGGGCGTAAAATTGTTAGCCCTTGGTGTCTCCTACATCCTATCTACGTGACACCTTAAAAATCTAAACCTTTCATAACCCTTAACCTTTTTGAAGGTTATGCATACTTGCCTTTTAGATTCTTGATGGAGCGCGTATCTGATCCAGCGTCGTTTTCCTCGTTTCTGCGTTGAGTCTCCTTCGTCTGCGTTGCTGTGGTCTCTCCTTCGTCTTGATGTTTTTGAATGTTGCAATTTTAATTCATTACTCTCTTTTTCACTGTGCGTATGCTATTGTTTACTTTCAGCAGCACAGTTGTTTGTATTTTTGTTTGCCTTTTTACTTCTCGACTCGCTTAGTCGATTACTCGAACTCGCGGTTTTATTTCCGCTAGTCCTTGCGGAGGACCCCTTTTCGTACCTTCCGGTCGTTCCCCGAACACGTGGGGGCTATCCCCACTCCTTTTTGATCACGTGATCGTGCGCGCAACACTGCCCCAGCCCCGGGATAGGTCAAACTTCGCGGTATTGTTACGCCCTGGACGAACGCGTCGGTCCGCGCCGCTTGGCGTCAGTCTACTGCCAGCCGCTGATATGTCCACTGCTGTTGTGCCGTGCGTCCCAGACCCGCTTTTTCCTGCCCGTTTTTTCCTCTTTCCGAAGATGGAAGTTCATCGGATCTTGATCCAACACTTCGTGGGCGTCCAAATAGGTGACCCCACCTACCGCAGAGTGAGTATTTCTACAATTTCCTCGACTTTTGCTGTGTGTCTTGTTGGTGCTTCCCTGGTCCGCGTCCCCTTCTCTGTTCTGAGACCAGTCCCTCTTCTTCCTTAGATTTGCATTCAGTGCATTCAGGCCGCTTCAAACAGCCTGTTTTGGTCTGTTGTGGGCCCGTCTTTCTACCAGTATGAGCAATTTGTCCCCGCTCCAATGCTCGTAAAGGACTGGTTCTACGCATGTCATTGATGCCTGGAGCCATGTTACGTAAGTTTGTTATTTTTAATGACCCTTTCTCCACTCCCTCACTCCTCTCTTTTTTTTTATTGTCACAAGTCCTCCTTCTTTATAGATCCTCCTTCAAACGGACGTGTTCCGCAACGGCGGGTTCCGGGCGGAGGACTTTGAGGGAAGTCCTCTAATTCCGCAAGTTCCGCCGCCCGGCATCATTTACCCCGAGGGACTGATGGCAGATCCGGAATTCGTTGACCTGACTATGGAGGATTGAGTGAGTAAACTTTATTATTCTTCCTCTTCCCTTTTTTTTTTAACCCAAGGAGAACACTTTAGTCACTTTCACCCTAACGTTCCTGTGCCTATTTTGTTCTCCTTCTGTCACCTGGGTACACTTACTTACGTGTGTTGTTTTTGTTTGATTTGTTTTGTAGGCATCGGACGACTCCAGTTTTGGCCTCCTTGAAGTCACCCTGACGTGCTTCGTGTTCCGTGTTCCCTTTTTGGCCTCCTGTGAAGTCACCGTTTTTCGTGAACCTTCATTATTTTCCTTTTTTTTTCTAAGTGTTCCTCGTTTTTGCTTCCCGTATTTTCTTCTCTTTTTCTTTCTGTTGTTTGTCTTTGTTGTTTGCATGTTTGCATGTTTTTATTCCTTGCTTATTTAATATATATATCTCCATGATTACTCTGTATCTGGTGTTTGGTTATGCATCCTTATCCCCCTCCCTTTCTTTTCACCTCTTTTGGGGCCTCAAGTCAATAAGGATAGCTTTTTTTTTCATTTATTTATTTCATAGGTCAATTTGGGCAACAGTTTAATTTTACAATTTTTATTTACTGCGTTTTACATTTGGACATTGTTTCGCTGCATGAAATCTCTGCCTGCACCTTCTGCATCTTAAACTTTTTCTCGGATCACTTGGATGAATTTTGAATTTTCCTCTCTCACGCTCTCTTTTCTCATACAGTTCATCCAACCACTCTTTTCTGCCACAGGCCACTTGTGAATCATTTATTGGATACAATTTCCACTTAGCATTTAACATGACTCCTCCACACACGCATTCACACTTTTTCTGGGATTTCACGGATTGCAGCTTATTCTCTATTTCCTGAATTGCTTGTTTTTCCATCTCCATACGTTTTTCTATTTCTTTTAACTTCCTTTCTTCTACTTCACAATCCTCCATACTAACCTTATTAATTTCTACTTCTAACATTTCAATTTCCTCAGCCAAATCGGACACATAGATTTTCTCATTCACATCAATCACTTCAGTTTCTGAATCTGAATCATTTAATTCTAGATCCTTAATCAAAGAGCTTGGTAAAACTGTTTCACTTAACTTCTGGGACATTCCATCCAACTTGATGAGCGGGGGAAATCGTAGAGTTGTGGACTCCTCCGCCTCCCGAAGGGATGCTCCCAGACTTCTGTCCGCTTCCAACACCGGGAGTTCCTCCCACTCCTCCATCGCTGACGTGCTGGGCTGGACCGGGCAGACGGAGTCGCGCCGAGCTGGCTTGGCCGACACTTGCGGTTGGCTCCTTCTTCCCCGTTTCATCTTCATCTTCAATGGACTCTCAATGAATCTGGCTTTCTTGCTCTCTTGGTCCTTTTTCTTCTGTTCGATTTTCCTCTTCATTCTTTCCACAACGCTCTGGAGCTTCTCTTGATCTGCTGGTTGTGTGGCTGTTGGCTTGCAAGCCGTCTTGGCGTTGATAATTTGCCTGCCGTTTTCCTGTTTTCTTGGGACTATTCTAATGTCCTTAAATGACACCTTGCGAATCGGTACCACCGAAATATCTTCCACTGTCTCCATTGCGGATTCGTTGCTCTCGCTTACTTCCGACCAAGTCCAGAGTTTGGGGTGAACTGACGCTTCTAGCTGTTTGGCATTCCCCTAGCGTTTCTAGCAACTCTTTAGGCCCTTGTTGTCAGTACCATAGATACAATTATTTAAATCTCGCGGCCTTTCACTTTCACCCACAGCTGTTCATTCAATGAAAAGTAGCCATGCATTTCTCATATCATCTTGTTTGTTTACAGCCGTGTCTGGTGCCGGGCATCTCGCTAGCCGATCTATATGCACTATCAGCTTTTTACTGGGATTATCAACCTTTTCAATTCTTGCATTAGAGTCATTAATTAGGTTTATGATTCTGTAAGGCCCTTCCCATCTGGTTATGAGCTTAGCAGAGATTCCTTTCACTCTTCTGGGATAATACAGGTAAACCAAATCTCCCTCTAGGAACCCACAGAGAAAATAGACGACTAATAGACATCTTTTAGAAGTCTATGTATAGATGAAAGATCATCTAATAGATGTCTAGAAAAGACGTCTATTAGATGATCTAAGTGCACACTTTCGTTCCCAGATTTAGACGTCTAGAAAATTAGATGTGTAGACGGCCATTCTTTTTTTAACGTTATCATACTTCCGGTTTCTCTTCCCTTTTTTTTTCTTCTTTCTTGCTCTTGATAGTTTCCCTTTTAACGCATATCATTTCCTTTACTCGAATGTGAAGTCTTACCTTAAGGTGTACCCAGAGTAGTACCCCGAAACACTTTCGTCAGAGGAATACCTCAAACTTCTATCGAGCACGTTCTGGAGAGTCATGCTACGACTTTCGATAAAAAGAAAGTCAGAGCCATAACTCCAAAAAAATTATCGAATTTATGTAGATGGCCGCTGCCTGATCACACTACAGAGGAAGAGGACGATGCCGTACCCAACCAGGGAGACGGATCAGGGACCTGCGCGCGTTCAAGTTGAACCAATTATTTCTGGCGCATGGTTTACGATTTAAACATAAAACCTGCACATGCACAAAAGGATTTGTCTTATAAAACACAAAGCGTAAAATTAAATGTTAGTATTTTGTCAAAATGTGATTTTAATGCGAAAGAATCAGTTTTGCATGTGACGCTCTGACCGTGACGCCACCTAGCGGCATTTCTTGGCGACACGCACGCACTTCAGAATCTCCCGTGTGACAGAGTTTTTGCCGTCGTTCGACAACTAAAGCAGTTCTTCCCTGCCCCTCCACTAAGGCAGAGCCAAGCGAACTGTTGTCCAAATTTTCTTAATATCCCCTTCACCCATGGTATTGAACGGCACGTAGATGGAGATGGGGCATAGACGTAATTTAGATCAAATGTAGATATATTAATATTAAGACAATGTGGAAGTTCATAACCACATGGCAGATAAATTGGATACTTCCCTAAAACTATATTTTTTTAAAGATATTAGATACAACTCTAGGCCTTCAATACCCGCTCACAAATAATTACTCAAAGTTGAACCGTCTGGTTCCGTCACATCTAAATGAAGACGTGGATTAGTTGTCTCCATCACATCTCCACATAAACAGTCTACGCACATCTACTTAAAGACGTCTATTAGTAGTGTGAAGAAATGTCTATGTTTGTACGGTCTAGGCACATCTAAAGGCAGACCTAGTTTAGACCCTTATACACACATTCGTCGATAGCAAGACGGTTAATAGATGTCCAATAGATGTCTATCTCTAGAAATCTACCAAAAGAGATGGGCTAGAGGATGGTCGATCGTCTATAGATGTCTATCTTCCGTGTGGGAATGGCGATAGTGTTGCATTCCTATCATAATAGGCTTTCATTCTTTTCGCAGCCTTTTTGCTTATGTGTGCGACTACTTCATGGATGTCCTGCATCGTTTTTCTTACCCAGAAGGGATACATTTTGTGCATCTCTTTATTCTGAGGTGGTGATCCTCTGTCCAGATCCAAAGGGCTTCTCATGGCTGCCCCGAACATAACCTCATATGGTTAGAACTTATGTGAAGAATGAGGTAAGTTTCTGTATGCCTGGGCTATAAATGGCAAATATTTTGGCCAATTTTCTCGGTCTTCTTCCACCAGGATCATGAGATGTTGTTTTAGTGTCTTAATCCATCTTTCTGCTTTTCCGATGCGTCGCTTTGGAAGTGGTTCATTCTGCCCAATTGCTGGAAGATTCGGAATGGTGTTTATTTCTGCATCAGAAAACGGAGTTGTGTCATGGTTAATTACATTGACTTGGACTGTTTCATCTGTGTCCATGCCTTCATCAATGCCTTCATCAACCATCAACCTCTTCCTCCTCCTGAAAATTTGTGCTGAACTCCTGCTCATACTTATCTGGGTGCAGGATAAAAACTTCTCCTAACACTGCATACTTAGGAATTGTAACGCATTTGTCCCCTAAGTTTTGCACACTGTTAAAAATATATTGCGATTTCCCAGCACTTCCTCGATACGGAACGATTGTGAAATCCCAACACTTCTCTGTAATCAGAAAAGGACCCTTTTGCTGCCTGAAATATTTTGTCGGCCAGTCGGCCATATTGTTGAAGCCAGTCTATTTTAAATACAAAGGACAGTTGGAATTTCCTGAAGAATTGTGATTAAAATATAGAGGCCAGTTGGAATTTCCCGAAGAGTTCTGGTTAAAATACAGAGGACAGTTGGAATTTCCCGAAGAGTTTTGGTTTAAATACAGAGGACTGTTATAATTTAACGAAGAGCTCTGGCAACTTTTTTTCACAACAGAGGTGCTGTGAATTTCCAACTTTTTTTTTAACAGTGCATGGTTAAAGAGATTGGTGCAGTAAGACAGGGTATGACTCCAGACTGTGCTATCACTCCTAGTGGTAGCCTAGATACTTTATTTCCGAATGCTGGATTGGAAATGAACAATCCCAGCTTAGTCTCTCCTGGTAACTGGCCGCGCTTATTTAGGGATCCCTTTTCACTAGTTGCTTTGGAGCCTGACAACACTGCTTGGTCCGCCACTTGAGTTTCCATGACCACCCTGCTCTGGGTGTGGCCCTGTCCACCCAAGTCAAGACCCTGAGTGCTTCCACTGCTCTCAAAGGCGCCAATTCTTTCACCCATTGGCTCATCAGTTACCGCATCCGTCACCAATTTTGTCTGTATTTCTCTCTCTACAAACGGTCTTAATTTAAAGCTGCCTTCAGCTCTTATTGTGTAGGCAACCCTGTCTGATGTGTAAATTCTGGCAGTTTTTGTTTCTCCCAGTGTGAATGGTACTTATACCCTGTCAAGCCCCTTACCAATCTCTAGAACTTGCTTTTTGATGCCTATCACAGCATCAAACTTGTGTAGGAAATCTATCCCCAAGATATTCTCATGAATATCTGCCTCATATGTGTTATGTTTAAACACCTTTCCTCCAATCTCGGATTCGGTCATTGCTGGACCGAACAGATTAGCTTTGTGTGATGTAACTCCTTTGAGTTTGAGTTTCGCAACTGGGAGGTCTCTACACTGTTAAAAAAAACTACAGCAAATAGCTACGGTGAGCGTTGTCAATTTGTTGCCTGGTCCACACCGTAATTTCTGGTTACGGTCCACGTCGTACGGGACGCGCTATAGCTCTGAAAAATGTAGGGAAAGTCCAATACAACTCTTACCCCACACATTAAGGTACGGTGCTTTCGTGTACGGCGTGACCGTACGCTAAAGGTACGGCACGGGCCGTAGGCAAACCGTAAATGCCTACGGTATTTCTTACAGTGAGTCCTTGGAATAACTGTGATGACAGCTGCAGTGTCAATGCATCCAATTTTATTTACATTCAAGATTTTACAATCTATCATGGGTGCTTTATTTACAGTTGTGCATACGAAACAAGGAACTTCTGGAACCTCCCGATGATTCTCAGACTGAAAGGAACATTCTTTTTCCTTTGACAATTCTTTGTCTGGAGACATCACCGGTGGTTTTACATTAAGACTAGTACTTATCTTATCAGTACGTAGTTATGCATCCTTATCAGTACACTCTCAACCTCCATTGCCACCGTACCATTGGAGGTTGACTCTAGTTTTCCTGCTCCTCATCTGGTTTCGGAACATGAGGTGGCTTTTTGTTATTAAAACCGAAATTGCCATTTTAAATAAACCACTGCATAGTAGCTTTATACAAATCTGGTGGTATATTTGGCATTGCAAAGTCCTCTTTGCTTTTATTACTTTTACAGTCCCTCATAAAGTGTCCTACTTTTCCACACTTATGACAAGTGGACTGCCGATTGTCTCTAGCCATGTCTCTACAATTAGCCATTCTGTGACCTAACCTGCCACAGTACCGACACGTCATGTTTTTATCGGGGTTGTCGAAGCCTCCCGAGAAGCCGCCTCGGCCTCTGCTGAAGCCCCGACCTCGGCCTCCTCTGCCGCGACCACGTCCCCGACCGCGGCCTCGCTGTGTGGAGACGTCCGCGTCCTGCTGGGCACTCGTGGAAGGTTCAGAGGGAAATACCATGTTGACCTTGGCATCCTTATGCTTGGTCTTCCCCTCCGTCTCTTCTTCATCCTCTTCTGCCCTTGCAACACGAACTCTCTTAGCTGGAGGTTCGTCTATTTCCAGGCTAAGGCCTCTGTTGAGCGTTTTCATGGCCTCATCCAGGGTGGGTAAGGCAGCAAAGGCCAGCCGTGCTGCCGCCTTTCTGTCGGCAAGGCCTTTAATGAACCTTTCCACTAAGGCTTCTTGTATGTCCGTTTCCTTCATGTTTCGAAGGTAGGACCGTCCTAATCGTTCCACCTGCCTGGCGAATTGCCTGATGGACTGATCCTTCTCTTGTGTGAGAGTGTTAAAATCCTTTTTGCGCTCCCACATAGAGGCTGTCTTGCTGAACGTTTTGACAAGCGCCTCATCCAGACTCTTAAATGTTATCGGTACTTCTTGATGCTGCAGGTTTGCTATAACATCAGTGGCGTTTCCTGTTAACGCCTGTACCAAAGCTGTCTTTTTATCCTTGTCGTCCCAATCATTTGCCTCTGCTACTGTTTGGAACTGCAGTTGGCATACGGAGTAGTCAGCCTCTCCGTCATACTTTGGAGCCTCATTATATTTTTTAGGTTTGTTCATTTTCTCCAATAATTTCATGAAGAAATGGTTCGTGGCAGGATGATCTTTCCTCTCTTGCCTCTCTTCCTGCTCATCATCTGCCTCGCCGTCATAGTATTCCTGGCGGCGTCCATCATAGTCGTGAACTGGCCTCCTATGACGGCCTTCCCGCATCCATACTCGATTTGGATGCTGATTAACTGGAATTTCTGGCGGTTCTTCCAGGTCGACTTTTTCCCATTGATCTTCCTCGTCATACTGCTGGTCTTCTTGCTGCCGCTGCTGTTGCTGCTGGGCTCCAGGATGCTGCACTCTGGGATGCTGGACTCAGTTCTCATTCAGCGGCGCCTGTAGCGGCCTCGGGACTTGTGGTGCTTGCTCATCCTGTCCTTCTTCCAGAAGACGTCGTGGAGGTCTTTTTTCTCGTTGAGGCCTTCCTCTTCCTCCTCGTCCGCCGCCTCGACGCTCAGCCATAGGATGCTCCTGTATGACGTACTCCATGAGTCGTCCTGCTCCGCGTCCTCGTCCGCGTCCACGTCCTCGGCCACGTCCACGCCCTCTTGCTCGTATGTTGTTGAAGATATGCGGCATGTTGGGCGCGGCCTGCCCGACTTCGACGACGTTGGCGAGCTCTGGTTGGACGGGTGGGAGCTCTGGCTGGTCGTGCTCGAACTCTGCCTCGCTCTGGTTGATGCTGAGACCGTCTGTGTCGGTTTCAGCGTCCATTCTACTGAGCTTCTTTCGGCTCCGACTGTACTTATTTGTATAGGAGAATCGGAATGCTCAGATACGCTACTTTGCATACTATTCCTCCTACCAAACTGTTGTCTACCTCTTAGCCTCGCTATGTGACACTAGAAGGTCTAAGCGAGTCCCTATCTGACCAGTGTGTGACGCTATTAAGGTCTCACCAGTTTTCCTAAATTCAGCGTGTGACACCAGAGGGTCTCGCCGATCCTTTCCTAGTCTCACGTGTGACACTAATAGGTCTCGTGAGGCTCTAGCCTTTCTAACCTTCCGCGTCTGACACTAAGAGGTCTCGCAGATCCCGGGCGTTTGACTCTAGCAGGTCTCGCCGGTTCTAAGCCCTTCCTTTTCTCCTATCCCACCGCTGCCACCAATGTTGTATTGTGGGTTCTGTGGGGAGCCGATATCAGTGTGAGTCGTAGTTCACCTATGGGAAGACTTGCGACGAGCTCAAAGCTCGCGCCCCTTTTATTGGGTGATTGGCAAAACAACAGGAAGAACAAAGGCGATCGTAAAACAAAACTATTGTTGGGTTCTGGCTGCATGTATAAGAGGATGTCGCTACCAACAGTGATCACTGGTGGCCGTGCTTCGGAGAGCCTTCTGCTTGTTTGGGTGTAACCTGGTTAGGTTATAGCGACAATACTACAATATATATAAATATAAATATATATGTATATATAACACAGAAATGCGGGAAAATAAATATTTAGTCTCTTACTAGCATTAGATCTTGGAATCGGGCCTCTTTTCTTGTGATAGGGTTGTGGGAGAACCTCTTCACAAGTGCGACACCCCGCTCCGCAACATCATTGACTATTTCTAGGGCATTGACCTTCACAAGACCGTCCTGATACTGGACGTGCTGGTGCCAGGTGGAGGGATCGTCTTTAAGAAAATCTGTGCCAATCCTTATTACTTAAAAAAAAATTGTTTGTACTGGAGTTCACAAAAGAGGAAACAGAACACTCCAACAGACAGTCTAACTCATTTCCTCGTGGCAGTACAAAGCGCTTCCATGGGGAAACAGCTTTAGGGACTGGCAACTCTAGATTTGTTCTCATTTTTATTTTTTCCTCATTTGGAACTGCAGGATCAAAGAAAGCCATTCCCACTGTTACGCTGAGTTGATTCCACAGGTGGTTTTTAAAAACATTGGCAGCAACTTCAGGCACCTTCTTGCTTTGTTCATACGTGAGAATGGCTTTCATTAAATTTAAGTCTGTCTGAGGAGCACTGGTAACGTGTGTTGCAGTGTACCACGGCTTCAGATATGAGCTCACAAAGAAAAGATTTTGCTCGCGTATGTTAGCAAGCTGTGTTGGATCAACTTCAAATTCTCCTAAAAAGGACCAAAAATAACTTATTAACAGGAATTAATTTAATACTTTGTTATTTTACGAGTATCGAATACGTTTTCTCCGTACCTGTCAGTGCAAATATCTGAATCATGAGACAACAAATTACTCTCGCCATAAACCGCACAGAGGACACAGCTATGGGTGGACTAAAGTGAATAGGTTGTGGATTAAAGGGATTTTCACCCAGAAATATCACCACCAGCTCCAGAAGTTGGCGATAATCCGCCCTTGTGTCCGCCCTTGTCCGCCCTTCAGCGCAGTTGTTTCGGGACTGGCGTTACTTGAGAGAGACGCGTAAAAATCCATTTCTAGACAAGATCTTTATCGAAGATCCAAGAGCGACTCTTTTGCGAATAACCTCTCCAATGGACGAGATGTTGTCGTTTGCCCTTTGTTCCTTTAGACCGCACTATATATGCGATTTTGAACGCCTCGGGCTTGGTGACCTTCTGAAGCTCCATCTCATAGAACGTGCCCTCAATTGGATCCTTATTATCGAGATCTTCCAGCCGGTAAACTGGCACCGCATGAGGAATGACCTGAACGATTTTAAATATCTCCTCGCTCCAGTTCCAGGTGTACCCTTTTTCGAAGACTTGTTTTTCTCTACCGATTCTGACATTATCACCCACTTTATATTTTGGCTTTTTCATACTGTTGTTCCTACCGTGGTACAGGTTATTACATACCTCCAGAACCCTATCGGGTGTCACGTCTTCAGGACGCATTTTAATAGCTCGGTGGTATGTGTGGTTATATGCATCCACAATATCATCAAGCAGTACATCTACATATCTGTATTGTTCAGTATGAGTGAATCTTTTAAATAATTTTGGTTTAATGGTACGCTGCCATCTCTCCACAACTGAACATTTAATGTCAGGATTATGGGTGTGAATATAGGTTATGTTATTCTCTTTCAAAAATTTCTGAAATGTTTTGTTGATGTATTCTTTTCCTTTGTCTGAAAACATGCGTGTAGGTCGGCGATGTGTGGTTTTGAAAATTAGTTGGAACCCCTTAATGATAGAAGAAGCAGAATTATCTTTGATGGGGACAGCCCAAGCAAATTTTGAGAAAACATCTATGACACACAAAATATAGCTAAAGCCATCATTATCTTTTTTCAAAGACTGAAAATCAGTCAAATCCGTCTGCCAGCTCTCGTCGATATTACCTGCATAAGTCACATTACGAGGAAAGCGGTGTCTAGCAGGTTTGTGAAGAGTGTAAGCGTCCTCACCCTGTAGATACTCGGTAATTTTGTCTTTTTTCTCTCCCGTAGCATCCCAGAGTTTCCAGACGGTGCCGTATGACGCAGGGTCAGCGGGCTCGTGATACACGTCCCCAAGATTGCCAGGCATGTTTAGATTTAGTAACACGACCTTTAGTCAAGCGATTTCTTCTTTTATTGACCCGTTTTGGCTTAGTGATGGAAACCACAGTCCCCCACCACCCTGATTTCGCGCTTGAATAATAGCGACTCTACGTTTCTCGTTAGGAATTAGTTCCAACGGAATGTTGAGTGTAGACAGTGTTTAAATGAAGTTTAAAACACCCACAGGCTCAAAAAATTTTCGTGAACGAGTGAGATCCGAAATTACATCAATGATGTTGGAGTTTGTGACAGGTGTCGAAAAGTTGGGGATTTTTCCTGTCATAACCAACTTGGTGGAACAATGCCTGATGACGTTGGTAGTGATAGGGTGAGCACGGCCTCTGTTGACCTCCGAGAAAATAAATTCACTCTTGCGGATTGGCACATTCTCAACAGTGACAAATACGTTGTCAGGGAATGGAAGTTGGGGATTTTCACGTGCCCGCTTGTCTGCCGCCGTGACACTGCACTGTTAGAAAAAGATGTATGGATACAATACAACCCTACAAGACATTGTATGCAAACAACTTGTTCGTTAAAATTAGAAACGATAAGTTTCATTTGAAAACAGATAGCCAATCTGTGATGAATACGATCACTTCATTTACAAACGGGTCATCATTTCATCATGTAAAAACTCATTTGCATCTGAAACAATCTCATCGTTTTGATACGAACTATAATCCTCAAACAGCTAATTCGTTCTCCCTCAAAACGACCCCTTTCATTTTAAAACGTCTTTCATTGTTTCTAAACGATATCAATCCCCGTGCAACAAAATAGCAAGATAGTAAAAAAAGGTATAAATACTGACAAAAATTGATTACGTGATGAGTGTGTCGTTTGTGTACGGATTGTTTTGTACACAGATGAGATAGCTCGTATTCAAATGAACTGTATCATTTCTAAACGAGCTTAGTGATGGTTGTTATCTCCGATGGGGTAGCAAGTTTCATAAGTATCTGAATGATCTCATCGTTTGCTAACAGACATATGTGTATGGAAACGATACCTCATTCTCAGATGACTCACTTAGAGAGTCTTAAGGTGCAAGTCTGAAGGGCGTTAGGGTTTGTTTACTGATGACTCCTTCATCTTAGAACGAATCTTTTCTAACAGAACATTGTTGGAGTACGATGTGTTTGCTATAAAAATTAACGAGTAATTCCTCGTTAATTTACAAACAGATTTCTAACAGTGTGGGCAAAATGATTGTCTTAAATTCCTGCAATGAAACACTAAGGAACGCCTTCCTATATCTGCTAACCTTGTGCTGCTTTATTGGTATCGTTACCTCAATACCACGAATGGTCTGTTCAACTGAAATGTCACTGAAGTGTTTCGTCTTTAAGCCGACCAGGTTGCCAGCCCTCATTGACTGGCCTATCACTAGCCGCCCACAGACCTTCTTCATAAGCTGGTTCCATTTTTCTGGAACCAAAATGGTGCCGTCAGGGCCTATAACCTCCTTGACCAAGTTATCCCTTTCCACAGCGGAAGACTCGGACAGGAAGGTGTCCGTTACGGTATCCATCACCTCTTGTGCGTTATACGTAGTTGCAATCTCCTGGTGGTAGTAATGGACATTTTTAGAAAGATATTGAACATTTGAAATTTTTCATGAAAAGTTTCAGCTAAGACATCTCTACCAGGTGACGTGCTTCTGCTGCTTCTTCTAGAAGCGGCAGGATCCAGACCTGCTGAAAATTATTAAGTTCTAAATGGAGGAGGCGCACTGTAATCACGAGCGTCGTTTTTCGACGCTCGAAGGGTTCGATTTTGTTCACCATCTCCTTTAAAAACACAAGCAAACGAAGCGTAGTCGACGTTTTCGGTTTGAGGGGTGCCCATAGGGTACAGGTTTACCAAGGTCAAAATTCAGATCAATCGAATTCCTATTCAAAATCATGTTTAAAAATCAGCTTTTGAACAAAAACGAACCTACCAGGCGTCGAAATTCGACGCTTGTGTTTACAGTGCGGGCCCGGAGCACGTCGGCCTCGTTGGCACCACACACCGACAAGGCCTTCTTAATGGCCTGAAGTTCTCCGCCACCGACGTCTTGGGTCTTGGTGCACTCCATTACAACCCTAGAAGATAAAAAGCACTTCTTAAATTCGATTCCCTCGGATTTTCCCCCGTATTCTCGCGGCGCTCAGAGGGCGTCAGGGTTGTTAAAAACGATAACACGACACTTTTACGGGTTATGGTAGGACAGGACCCATACTTACTTGAGATATGCCTCAATGCCTACTGCTGACAAAATTGCACTTTCTTCGCCATACTGAGGATTTGCCCTCAGGAACAGCCCCCAGTTGCTGAGACAGTTGCTATACAGATTGGCTGTCCCATCTCGTGAACATTGGCGTCGAACCTTCTCCTGCAAGTTGACGAGCCATTGAGGAGGTACACCCTCGTCGACCTGGTACTTCTTCATGATGTAAGTCTTGACCCTCATGCCCCGTTTGATGGGCTCATCACCAGTCTCCTTTTCTTGTAATTTAAGCGAAACAAGCAGCCTTTTTCTTATATCCTCTAGGCTGGTGTCATCGCACTGCATCGCAGGAGCAGCTGCTGCTGATGTTGATGGCTGTTTGATGACCTCGCAGCCCAGCTTCTCAAAGGCAGCTCTGGTGCCCTACCGCCGCTGGACGTTTTCAAACTGTAGGCATGATAAAGAACATTTATGTCAGGTTATGTCTTAAATTGTCGGGTTGCCGTTACAACGCGTTTCGGCAGGAGACGATGCTCAGTGGTTACCATACCATTGCAATGTTGCTCTCGCTCAACAAGAGCAACCCCTTCTTAATGTCCTTTGATCTTTTCACAGCAATTTCATGCGCATCCGTTGTAGAAAGGTTATGGACTAAGTGCAGGTGCTCCTCCAGTCCGTCGATGCTGTCGCAGAAAATGAGCCGATCTGTGCACTTATCACAAAGAAGTCGGCACGGCACCTTCTTCTTCTTTGCCGGTGGTTCAGCCATTTCAAATACTTAAAGAATTACACACTTTAACAAAAACACTGTGGCGAGTGCGAGGACAATGACTGCTGTGTTTTGCTGTGCTCACGGAGTATAAAGACCTGGATGCCCGCGCGGCTTCCGGGGCCATCGCAAGCGTTTCCTTCAAGCCTATCTACTCCGTGGCAGGGTGCATCGCCGAAGCAGTTCAGTAAGGCGGTGTGTTTTGAGTTGCGCGCTTGTTTGTTGTGCAAGTGATTTAGTGTGTGGCTTGTAAATTCTTTACAATGGATATACAGACCTACCATTCGAAGGAGTTCCTCGAAATGATGAAGAACAACCTGAAACTCGCGTTACAGTTGTCATTTGTAGAGCCGACATGTTGGCGGGTCGCATGTATGGGGCTGATGTGTTCAGATGCAAGTCCTTCGATTGGCAGGAGGTTAAGTCACACAAGTTGTTTGACAAACTTCTCTCAGAACTAACTTTATTTTGGAAAGAGGCACTACGTGGTGTGCAAAGCGCAGCGACGTCATTCGGTTGCCCATTAGCTCAGCTGGATAGAGCTTCGTGCTAATAACGCTAAGGTCGTGGGTTCGATTCGTCCACCGGCTATTCCTATATCTTGCTGCCCCACAAGTACCGGGAAGTAAGCACTTTTACAGGCTCGACGCCTCGCAACGCCACCGCCGGGCCTGCCGCGCCACCATCCACAAATTGGTGGACACGTTGCTTTGCGAGACCAGACCACGCAGCGACAGGCTCGCACCAAGACCCACCGCTAGCTCAAACAACAAAGTCCAAGTAGAAAACACAAATTCAATATGCTTAACAACACTTTAATATGAAACAAAGTAAAAGTCACAATAAGTTAAGCATGCGAGCAGTGACCAACACTATCACAAACTTCAACATAGATGCAAAATTACAAAACTAGAAAATAAGAAGATAGATCAAAACCTTGCTCAACTTCCAAACTGCTTGTTGATGAGGCTTTGAATGAAAATAAGACCTCAAATATTGGAAGAGGAGGTGTTTACTAGAAGGCTAAGAGCACTAACAACCCAACAAACAGGTATGAGCTGAGCAATTGGTGTCACAAATTATTTTTTAGAACGATAAATGATAACACATGAAGGAAAAATAGCAAAGTACATAAGTACATAATTGACAAGGATTGTAAAGCCATTAAGAAAATACCTAGACAACCATGACAAACAAGAAATACATGAAGAAATTAAAAACTTTCTGAACTTAGTACTCGTATTATTAGAAGGTGCAAGTGGTGATTCGACATCAGAAGATGTAACACGAGAACTGGTGTGTGAGGTATTTAAATTCTGCTCCGGTTGGATTTTAGAAAATGAAGATTCTAGTGTCGCGACGTATAGACGTCGACCTAAAACAAAGAAACATTGTTACTCTTTTCAAAATACTTTTTTGTCAGGAAATGCCGGGGCAGTCCAACATACCAGGAGCTGTCATTGGACGGTAAGCAGCGTTCATATTGTAGGAAGATGCTAATGGTGATTCGACATTAGAAGAAATAACAGGAGTACTGGTGTCTGTAGCATTTGAATTCTGTACCGGCTGCATTTGAAAAAAGTGTAGATTCTAGTGTCGCGACGCATCGACTGAACTCACCGGCACCTGAAACGAATAAAATGTGTTAGAATCATAAAATATTTATGTTTTTAGGAAATGCTGGGGCAGTCCAACATACCAGGAGCTGACAAAGTGTGGTAAGTAGCGCTCATATTATTGGATGGTGCTAGTGGTAATTCGACGTCAGGAGAAATATCTGGAGAACTGATGTCTGAAGCACTTAAATCTAGTTCCGGTTGAATTTGAGAAAGTGCACATTCCAGTAACACGAGGGCTTGACTTACATCGCCAGCACCTAAAACAAATATACTGTGTTACTTATTTGAAAATACTTTTGTTTAAAGACACGCCGGGGCAATCCAATGTACCAGGATCTGAGATAGTATGGTAAGTAGTATTCTTAATGTTAGATGATAATAATGGTGATTCGACTACAGGAGAAGTCACAAAAGAGCTAGTGTCTAAAGCATTTGAATGTTTTTCCGGTTGGGTTTGAGAAGAAGCACATTCCTTTATCGCAACGGTTTGACTTATATCGCCGGCACCTAAAACAAATAAATTGAGTTACTAATTTTAAATAAATACCTTTGTTTTCAGAAAATACCGGGGCTGTTAAACGTACCAGGAGCTGACATTGTATGGTAAGTAGAATTTTTGATATGATAGATGGTGCTAAAGGTGATTCGACGTCAGGAAATGTAATACGATCACATGGGCCTAAAGCATTGGAATTTTGTTCCTGCTGGATTTTCAAAAGAGCAGATTCCTGTATCACGACGATTTGACTTAGATCGCTGGCACCTAAAACAAAAAAAAAAAAAAACAAGTGTTACTAATTTCCTCACCGTAAAAAGAGTTCATTAATACCACAAATGGTTGTCCACAGAAAACCACAAGGCAGATCAACGTACCAGGAGGAGAATTAATTGGGTGAGTGTCAATGTTAGAATCACAATTTGATGATTTACTTTGATCTGAAGCGGTGTCATTAAATTCACGGGCTAAATTAGCGTTAGAAGGGCGAGCTGTCTGAGAATTCATCTCCAGGACCTCAGGCAACAATACAGAGGTAAGTGAAAGTGGCTTAGCAATTGCTTCATCGTGAGAAGATAACATGTATTTCAGGTAACTGCGTAGGTAGATCTTCTTAGGCTAGTTCCTGCATCAGCAGTATTTTCCAAGCCTGTAAGTAAAAGGAGTTAATTAATACCAATGGTGCTTGTTCACGGGAAAATACACTGTAAACACGTGAGTCGATTTTCGACGTCACCTAACGTCGGAAAACGTCGGTGAACAAATACGAACTCTCTGATCGCCGGGTTCCGCTCCTATCGTCTCGGTTTGAGAAACGAACCCACCTGGAGTTCGGATTTCGACTCTGAGCTGATCCGTATTTCGCCACAATCCGACGCAATTGTAGCTTCTTCCAATGTCGATAAACGGTTGTTTTCGTCGAAATTCAGACGAAGCGCTTGTTTACGATACTGTCGCTTCGAAAAGCGTTGGAACAGATTTCGCTTTTGTTTCCGGCCGTTTTTCGACGCTTTCCGAATTTCAAACGGGGTTTTGACCCTTCGAAAATCGATTTTCCTTTATACAGTGTAGATGGCAGATTAACGTACCAGGAGGAGAACTAATTGGATGAGTGTCAATGTTTGAATCACAATTTGAGGATTTACTTTGATCTGAAGCGGCGTCATTAAATCCACTGGCTAAATTCGAATTAATTTCAGAGCCTGGAATGAAAACATTTTAATTATTTTTTTGTTTTTGTTTTCTTACAGGTGAAAACGTTAAGAGGAAAAACGAACCAGAGGAAGGGCTAGCTGCCTGAGAATTCATCTCCAGGACCTCAGGCACCAATGCAGAGGTAATTGGAATTGGCTTCGCAATTGCTTCATCATTAGAAGTGTTTCCTGAGGTAACTGCGTAGGTAGGTCTTTTAGGTTGGTTCCCGCATAAGCAGTATTTTCTAAGCCATGTAACTATATGGCAGATCAACGTACCAGGTGAGTGTCAATGTTTGAATCACAATTTGAGGTCTTAGTTTGACCAGAAGCGTCGTTATTAGATGTTTGTACTGAATTAGAGACATTTTCAGAATAGATCTGAGCTAGAAAATCTATTCTTGCTTTTTCCATGTCTTCTTTGCCTAAATTTGATTTTTTCAAAAATTAGCTTTCTACCATACAGGTCTGAATATATTTATGATAACAAAACAGCCACTTACTGCCTTCTTTGAGAACTTCAGCTGCGTACCAGCGGAATTCTGGCAGCCAAAATGCCGTGGTTTCCTTATTTGTGCGTTTTAGTTGGCACTCTTTAACTACTGTTAGTTCTTGGTCCCGTGTGAACTGCACTAAATAATGTTTCTGGAAACCTGCATGGACATGAAAATTAAAACATGAGAACTGAAAGTTTTGCCTGCTTATTTCACATGTCTTTCAACGATTTTCTGTAGAAAACAGGCTGAGTGGTTTGATTTTATCAGTTAAGTGAAGACCGAAACGTGGTTTGCTTTTTTGTGTGTTCGCTTATGTGTTTTTATAGATTTTAAAATTTTGTCCTTTGCACCCTCATGCGATGCGGAGACAATGGCGTTAACGCATGCGACTTTCTTTGAGGTAGTGTAACTACTGAAATTGGCCTTCATAAGCTAGCACGTGCGTCAAGCTATCTAGTAGTTACTTGTGTAATCTTTTAGGGAAACTGCACTGAAAAAACGCGAAGCGCATCCCGTCGTTCAAGCGCAAGACCCCTTTCTGCACGTGCGGTGACGTCCGCCCCCACTCCAGCTCGGATAGCCTCAGCCAGCCGCCGTGCCACTCCCCTCCGTACCGCACTCTAGTGGCGTGGCGCTGGTGGGGGACCGGCCGCCTCCCGCCACCGCCACCCGCTTCCTCCGCTCCCTACAGCGCCTTCAGTCAGCGCGTAGGCAACCCAACTGGCTGCCGTGTGTTCTCTGGGACACCCGGTGTGACAAATTTCTAATTCACTACTCTCATAAACTTTTAGGGTATGCCGTTAGATTAGAATTTATTTTGGGGAAAAAGGGGTGGCAACGTAACTAACCATTTACTTCGATAGATGCCTTCGATTGAAATCGATCGCAGTGCTGCTCAATGACTCTCCAGAAATAGGCAAGTTTAGCCTCTTTACTGCTTAAAGTTGTAGAATTTGCAGCTGCGTTATAGTTAAATGTTGAGAACTTTTTCAAGTCATCGTCCAGGACATCTAAAAAAGATTTTTATTTTTAAAAAAGTTCAAATATTTAGTGCACACTTGGACACATGCACCAGCTATTGGGAAGCCATAACAGGCATCCAGTAACTGCACACTAAATTGTGTGCAGTTTACTGAAGGTTTTGGAAGTGTCGAAACATTGCACACCAGATGACGTTTACTTAAGCTCGACACCGTGAAGTGTGCAATGTTTGCACAATTAAAACTAAACACCATTGATGTGTTGAAACTTAACATTTCTTTTACCAGTGCTAACGATACAAGTTGTACATGTAATGTACATATGGTCGTTAATAACGACCTAAGTCGTAAGTTTACGACTGAAGTCGTAGAATTACGATTTAGGTTTGAACTATTTGACGTCCTGCACCAGAAATTTACGATCGGTCGTAAATACAGGATCGAAGTCGTAAATTTATGACTTTACTCGTTTTAAAATGAACTGTCTCGCAATAAAAACTAGCGATCAATTAGTCGTTCGCGAAAACATCCTTCATTTTCTACTCTTTTTAAGAGTGCGGGTGAAAGGAGGTGGCGGGGAATGGAGAGAGAGCGGAGTGGGCGTGAGTCGCTGTGTTAGCTGCTGACTCGTGGAGGCAACTGCGGACCCGCGAATGTAGCAGCGGATCCGCAGCGGCAGTCGTGGAAGTGCTAGGAAAGTCGCAAAGCGCGGTAGAGGGAGGATGTTACCCCCACCACTTCCCATCACCCGCCCGGCCGCAGGGCTCGGGTCGGAGCGACGCGGACCCGAGGGCGCCCGAACTGATTGGCTGCGCAGCGCCCGGCGTCAGCATCGTGCGGGTGCGTACGGCGGCACCAAACCATGAGAGAAGGGTGTCCTGGAAAAGAAGCTATACCCCAGGTAGAGCCCGCACTGGCAACTGGGGGACACGCTAGCGAGCGCAAATGTAAAGCCTCCGTAGAGTTTGAACCGGCGACGGGTTCGGGAAGGTCAGACGAATGAAAAAATGTAACTCCAACCTCTGTAGGAGCTACCGTTCCGGCGCAGCGGCCCCCTGAAGGGCCCGCGCTGGAGGCGCCGCTAAGGCTGCCTTGCTGATGGCTGGCCGCCCGCGTCTGGCTGGCTGGAGCACGGGCGGCGCGACGAGCCGGGCCGCGGTGGAGGGGAGCTCTGCGCGCGCGGTGGCTTCACGGAGTATAAGCTTGGATGGATGTGTCCCATTGGCGATGGCTCGGCGCGCCTGCCGCTGGGCTCTTACGGGCGCGGCGCGCGGCGCTATCCACGGTCCTAACTCCTCAACCGTTCGATGTAGGCTTTTTTGGATCGGGCAAGATTTTAAAGTACAGGTTTCAAGCTTTCCAGCGATGTTTTAGTTTTTCCTGTGCGAGCAGTACAAGCCGAACGGCGACCACACAAAGCCCGAGCAGCTTATCGATGCTCGCCGCCCGAGCAGATACGCATGGCTTTCCTCGGCTCTAGCTGCCAAACTATTGATGATAGATGGGGGGTGAAAGCGAGGCGATTGTAGTTCGAAGTCAAAGCTTTCCAACGGTGCCAAGGGTTTTTCGATCCGACACTGAGAGAAATGTTTAGTGTCATAGTCTAAACTTTCGTTTAGTGCGCGCCGGGAGCGCCACAACTAAGCCTGTTTAGTGACCACCTCAAATAGCAAGGTGCTCACCAGGAAAGTTGTTTAGATCCGCGATCCAAACGTGGTCAGTCGGGGACTGTAACATTTTTGGGAACGGTCTCTAAATTTCGATAAATGGAGTTGATTGCTAACGTTTAGTCAGAGAGCAAGAAGATGGGGGAGCACTGAGAAGAAAAGTCAGTCCCGAACGGGACTCGATCCACGGCCCGTACAGTCGTGGGTCTGTGCCTCTACCGACTGAGCAATCGGCGTCGCGTCGCCGAAAACTGCTTGTAGTTCGAAATGTTGCCCCCGCTGGCCGCGACGCGACGCATGAGTGTGACCGGAACAATGATGCGCTTCATTTCCGCAGCTAACAAGTGGCGCCGATGGCTCAGTTGAAAGAGGCACTGACCCACGACTGTCCGGTCCGTGGTTCGAGTCCCGTTCGGGCCCATCTTTTCTTCTTGTGTTAGAGCGTTTGGACCTCGGTTTGGACGTATGGCAGCAACCTGGATCTAACTCAGGACACTGGCCACATTTAGATGCATCGGAAAACAACTTTGTCCCTACAACACACATATTTAGATCCTGTAGCTAAACGACGGAGCTTAAACCGTTTTAGACGCCTGAACCAAAATGTTTAGTGCGCTCTGAGATCACTAATTTTTTTAGTGCTGTGGTCTAAAATTTTAGTCCCTGCAACTAATCATTTCTCTCAGTGGACTCACGCAGCTCCGTAGAGCGGCTCGGGAACTTTGCCGAGAGCCGCGGCGCCCGGCCGCCCGGCCGCCCGGCCGCCCCGGCTGGCAGACCGGCGGCTCCAGGCGACCGGCACGGCAGAGTGAGCGCTCGCGGCCGTATCCGTCGATTGATTTGATTCTAGCTCCGAAACCGTTCAAGCTGCATGACGGGGCTTGAGCTATAATTGTAGACCAAAGTATACGCTTTCCATCCGTGTCGACACCATCCCGATTCGACTCGCGGAGAGCTCGGTCGGGGCCACTCAAACACGTCTGTGATCTATCTGGTGTACAGTACATGAGCGTGGGAAAAACCAGTTGACGACGTCGCTGATGCTGGATCACACAAGGCACGGATGGGCCGGGCGGTCCAGCTGCAGCCATCCTAGTCGCGGCCAGCTCGTTTAGAGCTCTGTTTACAGGATCACATTTCTTCCTCGTCAAATTTTCTGAAGTTCGGGTACTGTGTTTGTAATTCCCTGGGGCCTTGGTGACCTATTATACTACAATAAAAGGAACCAAATCAACAAGATTTTTAATTATCCACCAAACGAGTGAAGAGAAGAGGTTGGGGCGTCGACTGCCGGTAAGTATATCATATACTAAAACATTTCCATAAAATATAAGATACAATATTAAAGCAATATTAAATAAAATGTCAAAAATGCTAATTTCACATTATGCAAACAGAAAGCATAAAATTTAGTGCAAAGGAATTGAATAAAAATTAAGTGATATGAGCTTGCTTCCCGAGTGCCTTTTGTTGTTTCTTATCTTTTTTGGTGTTTTCATTACACTTTCTTGTAAGGAAATGCATTCGCATAATGAGGTAGAATTTCATTATTGATTTGGTAAGCTCATGTTTGTGTTCTTCGCATCCTATAGTTTTGACTTTGCTATTTTCCAGTCCCTCCAAAACCAGAAACAGAATGTTTTCTTCCAATTCACTGTTTACTGCCGTTTTGAGGATGTTCAGAGTATGGGACAGCTCTACTAAGGCATCGGAAGGGTAAGTAAGGTAACCTTTTGATTTAGTTGTGATCAGCATGTCAACATCTGTTTTATCTTTCTCTTCTTTTTTCAGGCTTCTTGTGCACTCTTCGCAGCCTGCAGTGTATCTCTTTGAGTGTCGAGCCACAAAGCCAGTAACATAGCTTAAAGCAAACTGATCAACAGCCTCTCCGTCTCACTGGCGGCTCCAGGGGTCGCGACCCCTCGGGCCGCGCCGAAGTATGATGTCGACGCCCGAAGGGCGTCGTCGTCGTACTTTGTTTCTAGATTGAAACTTCGGTCTTGCTTACGATCGAAAACTGCTATCAGAATATACTAAGGTTAGGTTAGGCGAGGTTTATAAATCCTTACTCAAATAGAGCGAGGCTCAAAAATATCTCGCTCGAAAAGAGTGAGGGTAAAAATTCTCACTCTAATTTAGTATGGAAAAGTGTCCTCTCCCATTTTGAGTGAGAAATTGGATTCCAGGGTTTGCAGTGAACGCATTGAAAATGCAAGAATACTAGAGTGACCTACGGTGGCGAAGAGCTTCTTTTCTTTCTCGAGTACAACGCGACAACTACATTCACGAAAGACACTGAGTGCCGCTCAGAATCCGACCTAACGGCTATGGCCTACGCGCGCGCTGCGGGCTACGGCTCTGAGCTAGAGCTAGAGCTGTACACACACTATCGGCTTGCCTCAACCCTGGAAAACCTTGTAAACCTGAAAGACTGTGGGAATTTCTAAACGATCTAGAAAATCAGGGAAAACTAACGGAAAATTTGAAAACCACTCAGGGGGAAAATATCGATTTGACTGAGCCCTTGATATTGCTTGACATTAACAAAAACACTGCGATTGGGGTGACAAGAGTGTGAGGCTTGTCGAAAACTAGCCCGTTTTTCCCACTTTATTTTCCAAAATTTCCGCTCGCTTCGCTCGCGTTTCATTCATAGAATCGATATGCAGTATTTTAAAGTCAGGAATATGCGAAAAGAAGGGAAAACTGATGGGAAATTTAAATGAAAACTCAGGTATTGAATTACAGCTTTGGCTGATCCCATGACATTGCCTGAATTTAACAAAAACACTGTGATTCCCGCGTGGCAAAAGTCAAAAGCTTATCAAAAAATAGTCCATTTTTACTACTTTGTAAAAAAAAATTTTCCGCTCGCTTCGCTCGCGTTTAATTGATTGATGGGAACGATATACAGTACTTCAAAGTCAGGGAAATTCAAAAAAAAAAAAGGGGGCTGAAAATGAGAGGAAATTAAAAAATTATAATCTGTGGCAACCCTGCACATACACACACACATACACACACGCGCGCGCGCGCGCTGAAACCTCGAACCCAACCCCTCGAGTATGTCGGGAGCCGCCCGGGCTCCGTCTCCAATATAGTCATGGTCTTTCTGCACCACTTCCATCAAATCAGTTATTTCCTCAAGATTTTGACCTAAAAATGAGTTAGATTATTTTATAGATTTTAGAGTACTTTATATATGCATTTTTTGCTAATCTTTTAGATTAGATTATATTTTATTTTACCCTTTATAATGATTTCGTCAAGTTTGTCACTTAACAACTTTTGTCTTTCTTCCTTGTTCTTTTCTTTTAGATCTTCCAAATTAAAAAGTGTTTTCACCATTTCTCCACCTGTGTCACACGTCCCGATCGGGCTTCTGAATCAGTCGGCAGGTTTGCGGCCAAATTGTCACCTCCATCAAGCCATCGAGTTACTTAAATCGACTCTGATCTCGAACGAAACGCCCGATCGGGACGTGTGACAGCTCTATCGACAGGTTAGAGCATGCTCTTCCACCTGCGCCTACTTAAGCCAGTGAGTGAGGCCTTGGACGCGAAATATTACCCGAGCGCCATCGCGTACGCCGCGATCCCGGCCGCCCGCCGTGCCCGGCGCCGACGCCGCCGCCACTGTCCCGCCGCGGGACTGCAGGAGCGCAACTTCTCTGCAGCTGCAGCGCTCTGTTCCCGAGGCCGGCGCTCGGGCCACAAGGGCCGCATCGCCATGGGGCAAGCACCGCTGGAAAGCTTGAAAATTCCTCTTCAAGACGATCACAATCAGTCTCATCTATCTTTACCGGCCTTGGGCGGCCGCGGCGTGCAAGGGAGGCCGAGCGGGCCGGGCCGGGCCGGCGAGGATCGAATCAAGGTCAGTACTTTTAGGAACGTTTGGCACGCGCCCACACCGAGGCCGCGCCAAACGGCTTACAGAGATGAAAACTGCCGAATTTCTACTTTCTGTACATGTAAGGGTTAAAGGTATTTGAGGAGGCAAAGGCTTTGAAAAAAACATTCCAATACATCAAAATGTATCGAAGCGGTCTCAGAATCCTTAAAATGAACCAACGAAAAGGTATACGACAAATATATTCACATACGTTATTCTAGTGGGTGTAAATTGTGGTTCGATACTTGAGACTGCCAAAGTTTAGTTAAACAGTTGTTAAACTAACGTCAGTCAAAGTAGGTTGTACAACGTTACAAATTCTAATTATGTAAAAAGTTTTCCCCATTTAGCAGACGTAATTTTTCTTTGAAAATTGTCCGTTTCGAGTAATTGCACTTAAAAAGACGGTTCTGGAGTGGTGCGGATCGATGAGGATGGATATAGTAGAAAAGTGGACCAATTTCGGTCGGATTTTACAGTGTACTAGCGAGTTAAGCCTGTTTTCAAGGACAACGGTTCGCAGCATTGACCTGGAGTCGAAAAGGCGGTTCCGGAGAGGTGCGGGTCGATATGGTTGGATAACGTTGAAAACTGGACCAATATTGGTCGGTTTTTACAGTGTACTTGTGGTTTAGGCCCTTTTCCGAGGGAAATGGTCTGCGTCATTGAACTGCACTTGAAAATCCGGTTCCGGGCGGATCGATGGGGTTGGAGAAACTTGAAAAACGCACCAATTTCCCCCTTTTTACAGTGTACCGGCCAGTTGGGCCCCTGGAACAAAAATGGTGTGCGCCATTATTCTGGCCGCGTCCAGACGATTCCTGAGAGGTGCGGGAAGATGGGGGCGTCTCCAAAACTAAAATTACGCCAATATCGTGATTTAGGCCCTTTCCGGAGGGGCGTAACTCAGCTCCCAGAGATATTTTGGGAAATCGCTAAAAACGTTGGGCGGCATCAATGAGCCACCGTCGAGACGGTTCTGGCGATGTGCGGGTCAGCTGGGTTAGACAAAATTGAAAATTGGACCGTTTTCGCCTATTTATTACACTGTACCGGACAGTTACGCCCTTAATCGCTAAAACGGTGGGTGGCTGAGCCGAACCAAAACGGTAGGAGATACAGCAAAACGGACAAAATTTTGACCTAGAGAAACCTAACTCGTCGACATAACCGTTACGAGCTCATAAAATTTTCCCGATAAATTTTTTTCCCATTACTGTAGAACTTTAATTATTTTTTTTTTTTTCCAGTGCCTTAATGAGGGTTGGCAGGATTTGAAACAGGCCTTTCGGTGTCCAGGAGTGACCCTTAAAATACCCCCCCAAAATTTCGACTCTCTACAGCAACTCCTTGGAGTGGAACAGACAAACAAACAAACAAACAAACAAACAAACAAACAGACACCAAAGCCCGCTCTCAAGCTTTTCCAAACCAGAAGGGCGCGCTAAAAAAAATAGGCCAGATGATAACAAAATTCTAAGATACAAAAGACTTGAATAGATTTTTCATGGAAAATCTAAAATTTGTCTGGTATATGTATACTTGCTAAATATGTAGACTAAAATGTCTAAAGCTGATTAATAGGCCTCAAATGCTAGAATGAAATAGGCAAGAGTGTATAATATTTTGCTAAAAAAGGTTCTCTATATTACTCCTAGGATTTATAAAACATCTCAGTACAGCAGCATCAATAGTTTCAGTGAGAATATATGATATATATTAAATCCACGGTTTGCCGTCACCATGTGTATAATAAATAATACCTATCAAATGATATCAATTTAAGTAATTCTGCAGCATGCACCCAAATTTGTGTATTTAAAACAAAGGTACTTTATTATTTAGAATACGGAGAAGAAATATTAAATCCACGGTCTGCCGTCACCAAGTGTATAATAAATAATACCTATCAAATGATATCAATTTAAGTAATTCTGCAGCTTGCCGGAACATCCTTTAACGTCCCCCTCCGCGAACGTCCCCCCCTATTTAATTGTAAATAAGAAAAAAGAAAAATGCCCTTTTTTGTATTTACTGTATTTAATGTGATTATTACGCAGGGAGTACCTGATTTCTGTAATTCAAAAAATAGTTTTAGAATTTAAATTAATTTTAATATAAACTAATTATTAAAAAATAACAAATAATGAAAATGATTTAATTTTTTAAAAAGTTTTAATATTTTAATTCTAATATCTAAGAATTAGAAAATATATATTTTTAAAAAATAGGGAACACGCGCGCTGCGAGCGTGCGTGTGTGTGTGTGTGTGTGTGTGTGTGTGTGTGTGTGTGTGTTTTACTGCAGCTTCAGTTGATTTTTTTTTTTCAGGTAAATTCCTCATATACTGACCTTTAAATTTGTATGTATGTAAGAAAGGAAGCATGTATGAATGTATGTATGTATGTATGTATGTATGTATGTATGTATGTATGTATGTATGTATGTATGTATGAATGTATGTGTGTGTGTGCGCGCGTGTGTTAGTGTACACTGTACACTGTAGCATGCGTTGGATTTTGTTCAGTTAACTCCCCTATTCTGACCGCCAAATTGTTCAGCACTGACTGTCAACTTCACTACAGTGAGTTGTTTCGTACCCACCTTGTCCGTACCTTATGTTGAAATTTTGACAATACCTGACCTTACAGTCAAATTCACTATAGATATCTAAATTTTTCATATTCCGTGTGGTAGCGTTGCAGCCAGGTGCACCTAACGTCAGCTCGTATGTGTAGCCTCACCTGTGATCGCTGAACACACGGACAATTTACTAAACAACCGAAACGCGTAAAAACATTCGATTCCGGCGAGCCTAAAAACGAGGCTAGCTCTGGAAGGTTGAGTCCACAACTTGTACGACAAATTTCGTGCTCAGAAGCAGGGACGAAACCGGCTTACATAATTGTTTACAGGGCGATTTGCCAAATAAAGTTAATAATACTGAACAGAATTTTAATTCAACGTCAGAATTTCGTTTTTCAATTTTAAAATAATTTTTAAAATAAGTTTTAATTAATAAGTAATTAAAAATAATTTATTGAGAAATTCCTGGAAAAACGTACAATTTTCTAATTAATTCCGAAAAACTCTCATTAAATTCACAAAAACAACTTAATACCCATTTTATTTTCTTAAATAAATGAGGGGGGCGTTCTAGGAAGGGGGCGCTCTAGGATAGACCCCAGCTTGCACCCAAATTTGTGAATTTAAAACAAAGGTACTTTATTAATTAGAATACGGAGAAGAAATAAATTTGCATCAAATCAGTAATCGGACCAATATTATACAAAACACACTAGCTGACATTCGACCGAACACTGTATTCTATGCTTCACATGATCTGAATGAAATTTCAATTTGAATCTTTCAGTCCTTTAATATTGCTAAAAATGGTTCTCTATATTACCCTCAGGATTTATAAAACATCTGAGTACAGCAGCATCAATAGTTTCGGTGAGGGGGTGGTCTCACCAGGTATACAGTCCCACCAGGTATAATCCCACCAGGTATAATTCCCACGAGGTATAATCCCACCAGGTATAATTCCCACCAGATATACACAATTTTATTTTATTTTTTATTTTCGCGGATTCCCAACAAGTATAAATCCCACCAGATATACACTTATTCATTTATTTTATTTATTTAAGCCGCGGTGAGTCAGTTTGTCGTCTGCTGCGTGCTGCTCGTTCGTCAGACACCAGCGCCGTCTCAGCGGAACACTGAGGAATCACGGCCATTTTAGGCTGTTTCTTGCACAAAATGAGGGCAGAACGACATCGCGCGTCATTGTCCGTTCGTGTCAGGTATCACCTCACTACCACTCATGATCGTGACTCAAAACAGTTTCCAAAATAAAAACTTTTAAAAAAGGTCATTTTTTGCCCTGAAGTCATAACGTAGCACGGGTACAACGTTCCGTAAATCCCGAACCGAGCATCCCACAATCTCGGGACCGGCAAAAATGAGCTCCTTGGGTGCCAAATAGTCGAACTACACTATAAAAGTCAGACACTATTCAAACACATGAAAATTAATAAAAGAATTACCTTGTCACTTCGTTTATTTCTTATTTTTATACCTAGTGAGAATTATACCTGTTGGGAATTATATCTGGTGGGAATTATACTTGCTGACACACTAAAATTATATATATAAATTGGTGTATATCTGGTGGGATTTATACTTGTTGGGAATCCGCGTAAATAAAAACAAAATAAAATCGTGTATATCTGGTGGGAATTATACCTGGTGGGATTATACCTGGTGGGACTGTATACCTGGTGGCATCATCTCTCGGTGAGAATATATGATATATATTAAATCCACGGTTTGCCGTCACCAAGTGTATAATAAGTAATACCTATCAAATGATATCAATTTGCAGCTTGCACCCAAACTTGTGTGTTTAAAACAAAGGTACTTTTTTATTTAGAATACGGAGAAGAAATTAAAATGGTTCTCTATATTACCCTCAGGATTTATAAAATATCTGAGTACAGCAGCATCAATAGTTTCGGTAAGAGTATGCTAAAAATGTTTCTCTTTATTACCCTCAGGATTTATTAAACATCTGAGTACAGCAGCATCAATAGTTTCGGAAAGAGTATATGATATATATTAAATCCACGGTTTGCCGTCACCAAGTGTATAATAAATGATCCCTATCAAATGATATCAGTTTCACTAATTCTGCTGCCTGCACCCAAACTTGTGTATTCTAAACAAGGTTCTTTATTATTTAAGAGATAGGGAGATGAAATAAAATTACTACAAATGAGTGATAGTGATGGGCCCAGTATTGTACAACAGTGCTGCCAGATTAGGCCCAAAGCGCCAATTGGGCGCTTTTTCACTCACCATTGGCGCCTGAAATTTGCGGTCGGCGCTTTAGCGCCTATTGGGCTCTATTGGAAAGAAATGCGGCGCCAATTGGGCTCTTTTTGTTTTTTTCGCGAATTTGGTCCATATTCCTTAAAAATCATTAGTTTTTTCATAATGATGCCAGCCAGGAGCAGGAGTTTCCCCCTCCTTCTCTTTTCACTCGTCAACTGTTTTGTTGTGGCCTGATGGGGGATTTGATTGCTTAATTTTGTTTTTTGACATTAGATTTTAAAGTAAAAACAAGGTTGTTCTCTTTTTCCGGTATTTGTTTCTGAAGGGCGCCAATTTGGGCGCTTTTTGCCAGCTCGGTGGCGCTTTTGGGCTTTTAAACAGTTGGCGCCCTTTTGGCGCCGCGTTCTCCCTCTGGTGGCGCTTTCTGGTACTAGGGGTCTGGCAACACTGTTGTACAAAAACTAGCTGACATCGGACAGACCACATTAGTTTATGCTTCACATAATCTCAATACAACTTCAAAACCTACATATCAGACCTGATATTTTGTAGTTCCTGACATTTTTCGTTTTAAAATGTTTCCTATATTACCCTCAGGATTTATAAAACATCTGAGTACAGCAGCATCAATAGTTTCGGTAAGAGTATATGATATATATTAAATCCACGGTTTGCCGTCACCAAGTGTATAATAAATGATACCTATCAAATGATATCAGTTTCACTAATTCTGCTGCCTGCACTCAAACTTGTGTATTCTAAACAAGGTTCTTTATTATTTAAGAGATAGGGAGATGAAATAAAATTACTACAAATGAGTGGTAGTGATGGGCCCAGTATGAGGACCTTGCCCCGGTTGGCGAGCGTAGTGGGAACCATAACAAAGCAGAAAGGGCTTTCCAAATAATTCACATTTTCAGGCGTAAAACATTATTTAAAATAATCCGAATGTATGTGCAGCCCTAATACACACCATTTTTTTAACAGAGTTAGGCTAGAATTGAATATAAAACTAGATTTAAACTAGTTACATTATGGGTTATGGTGCTTTGTTATGGTTCCCACTACGCTCCGCCATTCGGGGCAAGGTCCTCATTGTACAAAAACTAGCTGACATCGGACAGACCACATTAGTTTATGCTTCACATAATCTCGATACAACTTCAAAACCTACATATCAGACCTGATATTTTGTGGTTCCTGACATTTTTCGTAACCGGAGCCAAGCCGGGCCGAGCCGGGCCGAGCAACGAACACGACACACAAACAGAGTAGACGAGTGGGGACAGAGCGTGGAGGGGGGAGGCGTGACGTCACAGTGACGACCATCCCGAACGACGACCTCGACGACCATCCCGAAGCGACGACCATCCCGAAGCCATCCCGAACGACGACCGTCGACGACGACGACACGCTCCCCGCCCCAGCCGACGTAGCGCTAGAAGCGGTGCTGAGACCGCTTAAAAAAGCGTTTTAGTTTGGACGTCCGGCTGACGCGCTGCGCAGCGCGCTGCGCGCTGCAGGGCGGTCGAGCCTTGTCCTCGTCACCTCGCCGCTCCGCCTCGCGAGCGAGTCAAGGAAATTCATCCCTGTAAGCCGTTCGGTGGGGCCTTGGGGTAAGCGCTGACAAAAAGTACCTAAAGGGACTGATACCCAGGCTAAGATAACCATGGTGGCCATAGCCACGGCCAAGAATTTACCATGGCCCTTTGCTCGATTACCATGGCCATCCTACTGGCCATGGTAAAACGGTCCATGGCCATCCGTGGCCCATGGCCATTGGCCATAGCCACACAATGGGCAGACAGTGGCCATGGTAAAACGGCCCATGGCTCACTCGTGCCCATGGTCAGACCATGGCCATGGTCGTAGAATAACCATGGGCAGACAATGGCCATGGTAAAGATAGCCATAGTGTGGTCATGGCCATGTGGCCATGGCGAGGTCATGGGCCGGATGATAATTTAAATGCCTATAAAACCTGCATTTATAGGAATTTTCTGGCGAAACTTTGTATGTAGCTTCCTCCGCTTATAAAATCAAACTTATTTACTTTTCTCTAAATGTGAAATTTTGGGTGCCCCATTACTCGGAAACGGCTTTAGTTAGGCAAAAACAAACAGCAGCATCGGTCTTGTCTCGATTTTTACACCCCTGGAACATACTCTGATCTTATCTCCGACCTAAAAAGAAACTTACTAAGTGACCTCGTACTTCGCACTTTACATTCCTATGGTACACGAGGCCATGGCACAGGCAGGCCATGGCCATGGCCTGTCCATGGGCTATTCTGGCCATGACCTGTCCATGGCCTCTCCTGGCCATGTCCTGCCCATGGGCTGCCCCGGCCATGGCCTGTCCATGGGCTGCCCTGGCAATGGCCTGTCCATGGGCTGTAGTGGCCATAGCCAAAAAATCCCATGAGCAATTTACAATGGCCGTTTGGCCCATGGGCAGTGCCCATGGCAGGCCGTGGCCATGGTAATGCTCATGGTTATCTTAGCCTGGGATGTTGACTCGCTCGCCGACAGCAGCTTCCAAATATCAGAAGAAAAATGAACACAGCGATTTTACTTTCCTCCACTGAGATTTAAATTCCATACTCTCCATTACACCAGTTTGGTTTCCAAAGAAAGAATTTTTACTTCTGATTCCATCCATACCACATTCAAAGCTGTTGGCTAAAGCAAAGTTACAGAATCTCAAATCTAATAAAAGCATTTTAAGTTTACAAACAAAGGCACTTTTGCAGACATTTTGGTTTACTGACTGACTCAATCTTGTCAAATATATTTTGAAGTTGCATGAACAAACTCGGAATCAAAAGACCTTTCTTTTGGTTGTAAAAACATAAATAAATGCTCAAGGATTCTTTTTCTCTTGGACTAAAGTTCAAACAATTTTTAAATATTATCGGGAGCAAAGCACTATATGACTTTTCCTGCTCTGAGATTTAGATGCCATAATCCCCCTGACTACATTTTGCATTCTTATGAAAGACATTCTGATCCTGATTCTATTCATACTTGTTTCATAGCTGTTGGACCTAGGAAAGTCTAACACACCTTAAATTTTATAAAGGTATTTTTAGCCTATTCATATTGACACTTTTTTCAGATATTTTGGATCACTGACAGGTTTAGTTTTGTCCAAATGATTGAGAGAGCAGCATGGATAAATTCTGAACTAAAACACTTTTCTTCTTGTGTCGTTAACACTTATGAAGAGTTTAGGTTTAGGTCGAAGTTGTCAAGTATAAACAGTAGTTTCCGTCAACATTTACATTGGCATTTGAAAGTTCATGTGGTATATGACGGCTTGAGTCACTCCTAACATCTTCCACATTTGAATGCTACGGTCTGACTTGTTGGCTTTGTTTTGATTGAACCTGTGGAGAAAAGGCACATACATTGATGGCGCAAGTGAAAAATATAAGGTTAATCCCTTGTTGGTAAACAAAACAAAAAATTACCTTTCGCCTGATAGCTGTGGTGCTCGATATCATAAATTTAAAAATCCTGTTGAAAGTCAGATGATGCTGGGCAGTCCAAACAGCTGTAGTTTCACAAAATACATTCACCTGGAAACACATAACAGCAAGTAAAAACTCAGTACTGTTTCAACATTGTTTTCAGTAAGAGTAAACACGGTTCATGCACCAAAAGAAATTGAACTGTGCTGTGAAGAGTTTTGAGAAGCTTGAAACTCAGCTACTGAAAATGAAGCAATGAAACTGAGTGATTTTTTTTAGTAAATAGAATGTCACAATAATCTAGCAAAAGAATAAGATTTCTATCGGGAGCAGAAAGCAAAGACAGCTGTCACTCTGAAAATAAAAGTTGAAGCCCAAACAGTGAAAAATTAGAGGCTTTTAGACTTAGAGGAGTGTTGTAAGTACAATCACAGCTTGTTTATTAAGATTTCTAGGGTTAAGTTCAGCGTCACCAATCTTAGCCAAACAAGAGCAGTTTGAGGGAAGAGAAAAATCATATCCCCACACAAGCTCGAGAGACTTACACAGCCAAAGTGTAGAATGAAGAGCCGGATAAGCAATGCATTTCACTTCTGTTTGGAAACTGAAAGCTGGAATAATACCACTATACTTTATGACTTCAGTACAGCTTTGCCACCGGCACAAGCAGACAACAAAACCGTCGTTAGTTGCATAACTCAATTTCTCATATCCCCTGCAAACTGTTGAGATGTACTTGTTATGAGAAACTTTGCGAACAGTTTTTCATGAGGCCCTAGGCCCTAGGATCACGGATAGCTTCTGCCTTCTGCTTTGGCTCTACGCCTTGCTGTCCTTGTGAAATTAAATGCAAAGAAAAAAACAAACAAACATGGCGCTGTAGCTGGATTTTGTAGTGTGCTGTTCGTGTTGTTTTTTTGAAAAGGAAAGCTGCAGTGTTTTTGTCTAGTTCTGTTGAATAGCAGTGATTGCTTCTAAAAGTCACCAAGAATTTGTTTCACTCCTCAATCGTGTGATGCCCGACAGGTAATTCTGTTTACTTTGGTGTAGTGCATTGCCTTCAGGTGAGCAGACAGGGAGTCAGCCAAGGTTAATGGGAGAATCCAGTCTGGCTTGCAGCCCTCCAAGTAATGTTTGTTTTACTACCAAGTCACTTATGGTTGAGGTTGTTTGGACTGATAAGAACTTGTGAAACACAGGGTTTTTGTGGATCTTATGGTTTTCATAGTTACCTCAAAATGTCATTGATAAATCTGTGCAAATCCATATCCAATGTGGTACAATAGAGTAGTACTGTACTGATACAGAATTTCAAACTAATATTGAATGCTCCTTTTTTGTGTTTTTTTAATAGTGTTTCTTCGCTCCTTCATTTTACAATTCTTAATATTTCCTAAGATCAGTGCTGCGAGTTAACTCCACTGCAGCATGTATGAGATTTGATGAAAGCTATACACCTGTTCTTTTTATAACGGCTTTTCTTCATACATTATATTCAATCCTCCCCACTTAAATAGTTTGAATTTAATAAGTGAAATATTACGGTGAAAGTCCGTTTAACAACTGTACGCTTTCCGTAGTAATCCGTACCTGAAGTCTTCCGTAAACTCTCCGTTATTTCTCTGGAATTTTTTACAGTGTGGCCTTCCCTTCCGTTTTCGCTCGCCACCCTCGTTAACGGTAAGGCCCCTGCTTTCTGTAGGGTAGGCAAACCCGCAATACGGACACGCCTCGAAATCGTCCCCTAGTCAAGCGACCAAACGGACTTACTTTAGATAGAATTGCACCTCGCAACATGCGCAACTGAGATGCCAGCTCCTCTGTAACAGAATTTTTTGTAAGGTGGCTTCTTTCTAACTGACGCTCGACGCAACGTCGGGATGTCCTTTGCCAATAAGAGGACATACATTTGCGAGGAGTCAGTCGCACCCATATAACTGGTTACAAGTCATTATCGTTAGAGGAGCCGTTCTCCGCATATCAGGTGAAACTTACAAGTAATCAACTCTAATGCTTATCACCTGTTTCTATACAACTTTGTATCCTTATAAATGTATACAGTCATATTTTCAAAAAGCTGTTCGTTGTAACCGCGTGTATTTGTAATAACATTTCCGGGCTCTGACGGCGACTCCGTTTGGTTTTACTAAACATTTCTACCAACAAAAAAATTAGCATTATCATATGGGATAAAGTTTTTTTTTTTTTCTACAAATGTGCAGGACAAGCTTCTTACTGGTGCAGTAGTGAAAACCAGAAACAGTATTTAAACTATCACATATTACTCAGAAGGCGCGGTTTGCTTTTTAGTCAACGGAGTTGCCTTCTAAAATCGCAAAAAACCGTGCGTGTTTTGTTTCATATGGCCCCTTACGACAGAAAAAAAAACTGCTGAGGGGAATTCGATAATATTAAGCATACCTTTAGAATGTAATCTGGTGCATTCGATTCTGAAGAGTAGTTGAAATCTGTATTGCAGAAATTTGGTAAATTGGAATTGAAATTCGAGTTTCTATGGTAATGCTCGACTCATCAGGCAAAATGAACTGGGGAAGGGGATATTTTTTCGTGGAGGGGGTAGCCCGAGACGGGAGGGGGGCTCACAAGAGCAACAGATCACAAGTCCAACGGGCCGCAAGCGCAACGGGTCACAAGCGCAACGGCTCGCTACCGCAACAGCTCACAAGCACAACAGCTCACAAGCGCAACGGCTCGCAAGCGCAACGGGTCACAAGCGCAACAGCTCACAAGCGCAACGGCTCGCAAGCGCAACGGCGGAGATCCTACTGTTGGGTGGCTCCGACTATGGACGAGGCCGCGGGCGAGAGCGTGCCATCGATCCCAGTGTGAGATGAGAAATCAACCGTGCCCTCGGTAGGCCGCACCAAAATTTTTTTTTTTCCGGAACGTGTAATTTTTTCGATAGATAATGAGTAGCAACGTTGACCTGCGAAGTATGGGCGCGCTGCGACAACTCTAACCCGGTGCGCACAGCGATTTTCTGTCCGGGGCCGAGCGGCTCCATCAGGTGCTCCGCGCGGACCACCGACTTTGAGGCCCCGCTGCTCGCGAACGGTGCGGCCGAGGTGCGCGACCCGGGGCTCCTCGTGATCCCCAAGGGGTCTACTTTCTGTCGCTCACGTCCAATCCGCTGCGTCGCGACCCCTCGCGAGTACACTGCTCAAAACATTTTCGAGCGCGCAAAAACCATTTCGGCGAGATTTCTAGAAAACGAGTCGTGCGATTCGAGTCGTTCCTGCACGCGCGCGTTCTCTACCCATAGGGGTACCAGAGGCCCAAATGGCTTCCACCGGCGCCACCTGCATCACCGCGAAAACATCGAAAATGTTGATCCGGCCGGGCGGCGCTCGTTCGAATCCAGCGCGGGAGCGCCCGCCCGGGCCGGCTGGGCTCGACACGGCCCGGTCACACTCTTTATTTAGCAGATAATATCATGAAAGAGAACAGTTTTTGAAGCGACAACATTACAGAACTTACAAAATATATGTTGCAAAATACGTTGTTGACTCTCCAGAGCATATAACGACGCGAATAGTCTTCTACTGAGACAGCGGCCGGGCCGTGTCGAGCCCAGCCGGCCCGGGCGGGCGCTCCCGCGCTGGATTCGAACGAGCGCCGCCCGGCCGGATCAACATTTTCGATGTTTTCGCGGTGATGCAGGTGGCGCCGGTGGAAGCCATTTGGGCCTCTGGTACCCCTATGGGTAGAGAACGCGCGCATGCAGGAACGACTCGAATCGCACGACTCGTTTTCTAGAAATCTCGCCGAAATGGTTTTTGCGCGCTCAAAAATGTTTTGAGCAGTGTACTCGCGGGGGGTCGCGACGCAGCGGATTGGACGTGAGCGACAGAAAGTAGACCCCTTGGGGATCACGAGGAGCCCCGGGTCGCGCACCTCGGCCGCACCGTTCGCGAGCAGCGGGGCCTCAAAGTCGGTGGTCCGCGCGGAGCACCTGATGGAGCCGCTCGGCCCCGGACAGAAAATCGCTGTGCGCATCGGGTTAGAGTTGTCGCAGCGCGCCCATACTTCGCAGGTCAACGTTTCTACTCATTATCTATCGAAAAAATTACACGTTCCAGAAAAAAAAATTTTTTGGTGCGGCCTAGCCCTCGGCCGTCTCGCTCTCCATCCTTATTCACTATGACGTGACTTGTCACTAAGGCTGAGGAACTAATAGCTGGCGCAGCAATGAAAAGTAAAATAATTGCAACAAAAGTGTTATATTTTATATTACATATTTTATTTCAGTGATTACAAAACCACTTATAACTATACATAAGTCTTCAACTTGAATTAAGTCATACAATAATGTATTTCATTTCAGTAATTACGAAACCACTTATAACTAAACACTTTTGCCTAAGCACAATTCTTTCTGCAAACCACTAGCATCATCACTAGAACCGAATTTTGCTTGTTGACAATTGTGAACAGCAGGGATAACAGCAACTGGTACAGGATTCTTAAATTCATCTTTCGAATTGCCCAATCTCATAAGGTTGTAAGCTTTAACTTCTTTTTGCTTTGAAAAAATTTGTAAACAGTCATCAAATGATTTTCTTTCCTGAGCCTAGCCTAACCTAACCTAACCTAACCTAACCTAACCTAACCTAACCTAGCCTGTCCACTGCCCACTATCAATCATCCCTCTCTAATTACTGTTTTAAGCGTCTCAACAGGTACTGCCACCCCCTGTTTCCCGCTCCCATTTAATTTTTAAATTTAATTGTTGTGATTTAAATGCCATTTAAACTTCTCGTGAATAGCACTGCGACGCGTCCTAAGAACAAAGTCCGATCTGTGTGCGCGACGCTCAACAAGGTCCGATCTGTTTGCGCGACGTCCAACAAAGTCCGATCTGTTTGCGTGCGTTTCAACAAAGTCCGATCTGCTTTCAGCCGCGCTCTGCAGCGCTGGCTTATTTTATTTATATGTTCGTTAATATTAGCAGAAGAGAAAAAGTAATGGATGCTACGTGATCCTAAAAGATTAAAGAAAAGCTGATACAAAAAATGATAGGCAAAGATACAGTAACAGAATGGTCACAGAGATCTTAACATCCACCATCCGAGCGCGGCCGAAAGCAGATCGGACTTTGTTGAAACGCACGCAAACAGATCGGACTTTGTTGAACGTCGCGAAAACAGATCGGACCTTGTTGAGCGTCGCGCATACAGATCGGACTTTGTTCTTAGGACACGTCGACTGTCCCTCATCCCAATGGTGTCTTTCATTCAAATGCTATTTAAACGTCTCGTGAATCCCGCCGTTCCTCATCTCAATGGTGCCTACACTATTACCAACGTGAAAACATTGTACTGATGCACGCCATGTATCATAAAAAGAGTAATTCACGAAAAATTAATTGGATCTATCCTTCTTCTGTTGAAACGGTGTCGTTAATACATATAATTACAATTAAATTAAACCGAACAGCAACTGAAACTAAATGGCATTTAGTCGTTATTTTTGTTTTTGAATGTTGCCGAACCGCGTGCAGCCCCCAAAATTTTGCCTTGTCCGTGCTGCACGGAACCTGGTGCTACAGGCTTCGGTTATAGTGAAATGAAATGAAGTGTTTTGTTATGATTTGTTTTTAATTTAACCTCAGCCAATGACTGTGACGTTAATACGAAATTTTGTACGAGTGTATCGTGAATCGCCGGCGGCATATCGGACCATGAAGGTCGAGTGCTGACCGAACCGACCACAGTATTTCGCTTCATTTACAATACAGTCAAGTGCCCTAATTTCGGACGAATTTAGCGGTTTTTCCTTTCTTACTTGTAGACATGATAAAATATGAAAAATCTGTTGCGATTGGAAATACTGTGGCTAGAGACACGTCGGATGATACCCATGTCGAATTTCTATCTACAGATGGGAAGCTACAGCAATCATCGGAAGAGTGTCCGAAATTAGGAACGAAAGTGCTCTAATTTCGGACACGTGCTCTAATTTCGGACACACGCATGCATTTTGGCCTAACCGAACAGGTTTACTTTTCACTTAGGATAGTCTAGGTCACAATTCGTTGAATAACATCCAAACCAATTTTTTAACTCAACCCTGAGAGATGAAAACTGGACAGAAAAATGGGATGGTTTTGTGAACGCCTTCAACTCTGGACAAATGTGCTGTAACTTCGGACAAAATTCAGAGGAGTGCTAAATTCTTCCTATCGTACCCATTTTTTGAGGTATCTCAAATCCGGAAGCGGCGCTGTAAAGGTGATAGTCAAAAGTACAATTTCGCTTCTTCCTGGTGGCGAAAACATAAGTCTTTTGGCACAAACATGGAAACAAATGTAATTCTATGCCACAGAATTGGACTGTTCGAAATTGTAGCACTTTCGAAAATCGTTCCGTACCAAAAAACGGTTTGACTTTAAAAATTTTAATTTACGTAGTTCTGTAGCCAAAATGCCAAACATTCATTCGAGAGAGGACCACCCATAGGGCAGCTCACACCTACATGAGCCCCGGTTTTTGGGGGAGCTTATTTCAAATCAGCAATTTTGATCTATATGCTTTGTTTAACTTTAAATTCCTGTGTGCTGTAAAATTTTAAAGGTACTTCAACCGACTTAACGAAATATGGTACTCTATACTGCAAACTTTACGATGCCGTCTTCGGATTTCAAATATCTCAAAAGGTGACCGAGATAGGTTGAAATAAGCACTTCTCTGCAAACTGTCCGAAATTAGGGCACAAGTCCGAAATTAGGGCACTTGACTGTACTTAATGTATTTTACTTTACTCCTGTAGTTTGTGTTAATGGTTGTACGGACATGGGAAGCAAGCAGCGGACAACGTAAAGGGTTGGACTTTGCTTCTTAGAGTACTCCTGTTCAATGATTTTCAAGGACGTCGCGAAAGTATTTTTTTGTTCATCTTCTGGAAGTATTGTATGCGCATTAATAATAATCTGCACCGTGGGAAAAATACTTCTGTAGAAGTATTTTCTATTAAATTCTAGTAAATACTTCTATTGAAGTATTTTTCCCACGGTGCAGACTATTATTTATGCGCACACAAACACCTCCGGAAGAACAAAAAAACGCTTTCGCGACGTCGTTGTAAATCATTGAACAGGAGTACTCTAAGAAGCAAAGTCCAACCCTTTACGTTGTCCGCTGCCTGCTTCCCATGCAACCATACAACTATTAACACAAATTACAGGAGTAAATTAAAATACTTGAAGTATTGTAAATGAAGCGAAATACTGTGGTCGGTTCGGTCGGCACTCAACCTTCATTGTCCGATATGCCGCCGGCGATTCACGATACACACGTACAAAATTACGTATTAACGTCACAATCATGAATTAAATGTTGCTTTTCAGTAGTTTTTATTTTTTATCTCTTATATTCAGTTTTAACCGTTAAGGTAAACACCGGCGCGGGAGACGTAAAATAAGGTTGGAGAGCGAGACGGCCGAGGGTACGGTTGATTTATCATCTCACACTGGGATCGATGGCTCGCTCTCGCGCGCGGCCTCGTCTATAGTCGGAGCCACTTAACAGTAGGATCTCCGCCGTTGCGCTTGTGACCCGTTGCGCTTGCGAGCCGTTGCGCTTGTGAGCTGTTGCGGTAGCGAGCCGTTGCGCTTGTGACCCGTTGCGCTTGTGACCCGTTGCGCTTGCGAGCCGTTGCGCTTGTGAGCTGTTGCGCTTGTGAGCTGTTGCGGTAGCGAGCCGTTGCGCTTGTCACCCGTTGCGCTTGCGGCCCGTTGCGCTTGTCATCTGTTGCTCTTGTGACCGTCGCCCGGCCAAGACGAGCCAACACGGAGCGAAAGAGAAACCTCTAAAGTCTGCGTTCAAACAAAGCCAGCCTTTAGTTTCGAGCGCAAGACTGAGATAACACCACTGAAATTCGCACGTGACCACCGTACTGCCTTCTTTAAAACTACTTCAGTTTTACTTAAACTTGCCCTGGTTCTGCCAACTAAATGTGTGCCTCAGAGAATGAGTTCAAATCGTAACGTTATGACAGCAGTGATTTATTTCATTTTATTTGGTTGGCATGTTGTGTCAACAACGCGAAAGCAGGCCAAGCATGTCCGCCATGGCCGGTGGCTGATGTGCCCACCTCGCGACTTTAAATAATTTTTTAAAGTTATTGAAACGTTGACACGGTGAACTGACTGCGTTTTTAGTAGTTTTGCACCTGCAGAAAACGATTTGGTAAGTTTGACTTTAATCTGCTGAGCAGAATTCTTGAACTGGTGTACATTTACGTGTATCTTTTTCGTAAATCACTTTTGTTCCTACGCATTGAGCCGCCGTGAAACTTTGCCAAACTATTTCCGCAGGCCTGAAACTGCCATTTTCACATTAATTTCGGCTGCCTAACATTTCGTTCATCTAAAATAAATAGTTAAAGTCGCTAGGTGCGCTTGTATTAAGTTGATGTGTTGTGTAAACAACGCCTTAACTCCGCGTTTTCCCGACAAAGCGCACCGCCGTCACGGCCGCGGCGCGCGTGCCCGCGCTGTCCTGGGCGTACCAGCGGTATTAGTTAGCAGTGCCTCCAAGCGGGCTGGCTGTCGCAGGCTCTTTGCCTCTTGGCCCGAAAGAGAAAGAGCCCGCGACAGCCCGTGCCGCTAACAGTGGGAGCCCAGCCCAGCCCAGCCCGGGAGCCGAAGGCGAGAGCCCGTGAAAGAGCCCGTGCAGCTGGGCTCCGCCCGCTCGGGCTCTCTCCGACTGAACAGCCCGCTCGCAGCCTCCCGGTGGCAGCGGCGTGCAGGCCGGACGAGAAGCGTAGACCGTAGGTGTGATCGAGTAAGAGAGCTAGCTCGGAATTCACGGGAAGACCGGTGTGTGCGCGTGTGTTTGTGTGTGTGTGTGTGTGTGGGGGGGCGCTGTCTTTTGACGGGTTGCCTATCTACTGCCCGGTTTTGCGCGAAGGTGCTGATCTCGTCTACTCGGTGTTACTTATACAACAATATGCTTCATTATTTTAATAGAAAATATTTGCAATTGTAACAAACAATAATTTTTTGAACAGTACACATTACCATGACTAAATTTTAAGACAGTTTCTAAGCTTGTCCCGAACAACAAGTGTGTTGGACACTGTGGATGGCAGCAAAGTATTGCGGCGGTCAGTGATAAGCACTCCTAAGTCACTGCACACCCGCTCACTTGGAGCAGAGGACCCAGGGATGTGCAGGACTTCCAGGACTAGCTCCGCAAGGGTAGGAAAACGAGATGATCCCTGTAACGACAGAAAATGAGTTTTTTAAATTAAATTATTGTGAAACGCGCATTGGGGAGTATCCCACTGGCTCCACGGCTATAGTACAACGTCGAACGCGGGATTCCTATACTTACTATATTTTTCCACCACTGGAGCAGGTCAGAGTCATCCCCTATGTCCTGCGCCGACATCTCCACATATCGCTGCACCTCGTCCTTCATTTCAGCCTCGGGCACTGGCGGAAGCAGTAGGTCCCCGTACAACTCCCGGTCCGTTTTCCTACGCCTCTTTCGAGGCCGCATCGGGGTGGATGTGGATAGGGGCGCCGGCTCCTCCTGCCCCTGCACGGCAGAGCCTACCTCAGGGCCCGGGGAAGAGGTGGAGAGGGAAGGGGTGGGCGACAGGGGAGGTGGCGAGGGTGGGGGCCGGCGTTCCTCAATGGCTCGGCACCGCTCGCGCACCGCGTCGTGGACCTGATCACAGAAATAAGTTAGTCCGGCAATTAATATACGAATAATACACAAAATATAAGGGTGTAAAAAGTACCTCCTTTCTCTCGGCATCAGTGTAATCCTTCAGGTGTTTCATTTTGGGCCACAGGAACCGGGCAATCTTGTGATCCATTCTAATAACCACCTTGTACATGAAGAGGCAATACGCATTCCTCCTGACTGCGGCGAGGGCGACGCTGTCGTCCTCATGCCCATCCGGGGAAAGGTGTGTTAGGAGTGCCTCGAACGTAGGCTCCACGTGAGGAAGCGTAGGGTACTTTTGGCCCTGGAGCACATCAGTGTGAATTTGAAATGGCTCTAAGAAATCCGCCAGTGACTCCATGTCTTCCAGGGCCAAGTCCTCCAGCTTCGGTTTCGCCTCGTCCGTTGCCTTCTCCATGACGGCACAAACCTTTAAATAATAATAATAATAATAATAATAATAATAATAATAATAATAATAATAATAATAATAATAATAATAATAATAATAATAATAAATCACCTCTTAAATTGTGCACACGTTAAAAAAATAAAGGAAAAAAATACGATTTCAGGAAATCCTGGGAGGCACGAAGTTCGTTAATGCTTTAGTTTCACTAAATACTTTGGTAGATGATGGTTTAAGTAGAAATTTACTTTAAAAATTCTAGCCTTATGGGTCATGTTATTGAATTTGTTTTATTTCAGGGTCACTAGTTCAGCGGGTCACATGCAAAATTTTAGCTTTCTAGCTCAATCGATTTAGAAGTTCGTCTCTCAGTAAAAATTGTCCGATCAGCTTGATTTTTGAACTGTACGCTCGTTGTGCAATGGGCATTCAAACACCGCTTTTACATTTTTATTCTAACATGTCGTTCGAAGTTTTATTTTTTGAACTACTGTGCATGAGTAGAATCAACAAGTCCCCGGCCCCGCCGGTCCTCATCCCCTGCGCGGCGCGCCGAGGGGTCGAGGAGCCGCGACAATGGCGACTCGGCTCGGCTCCCCTTTCCACGCTGTTTTCCCGAGACAAGTCGAGTATTGCCATAGAAACAGAGATTTTAGATCGAAATTTCTCAAAATTGGTTTGGGCTGGTACTTCAGCAGTGAACTAAGGAGATCGAGTTCTACCTCTCTCCCAAGTCTCATCAAAATCCTATAGAAAAATCTGGATTTAGGTAAGGGGCCGTGCTAATAATAAAAAAAAAAAAATACGATTTCAGGAAATCCTGGTAGGCGCGAAGTAAATTAATGTTTTTGTTTCACTAAATTCCTCGGTATAAGATGGTTTATATAGAAATTTACTTAAAAAATTCTAGCCTTATGGGTCGTGTTACTGAATTTCTTTTATCTCAGGGTCACATGCCAAATTCCAGCTTTCTAGCTGAAACGATTTAGAAGTTAGTCTTTCAGTAAAAATTGTCCGATCAGCTTGATTTTTGAACTGTAGGCTCGTTGTGCAATGGGCATTCGAACATTGCTTTAACATATTTATTCTAACGTGTCGTTCGAAATTTTATTTTTTGAACTACTGTGCATGAGTAGAATCAACAAGTCCCCGGCCCCGCCGGTCCTCATCCCCTGCGCGCAGCGCCGAGGGGTCGAGCAGCCTCAACAATGGCGACTCGGCTCGGCTCCCCTTTCCACGCTGTTTTCCCGAGACAAGTCGAGTATTACCATAGAAACAACGATTTTAGATCGAAATTTCTCAAAATTGGCCACCAACTTTGGGCTGGCAATTCAGCAGTGAACTAAGGAGATTGAGTTCTACCTCTCTGCCAAGTCTTATCAAAATCCTGTAGAAAAATCAGGATTTAGGTAAGGGGCCGTGCTAATAAAAAAAAATACGATTTCACGAAATCCTGGTAGGCACGAAGTTCGTTTATGTTTTTGTTTCACGAAATACTTCTGTAAATGATGGTTTATGTAGAAATTTAATTGAAAATTTCTAGCCTTATGAATCATGTTATTGAATTTGCTTTATTTCAGAGTCACTAGTACAGCGAGTCACATGCCAAATTTTAGATTTCTAGCTCAAACGATTTAGAAGTTAGTCTAGTCTTTCAGTAAAAATTGTCCGATCAGCTTGATTTTTGAACTGTAGGCTCGTTGTGCAATGGGCATTCGAACATTGCTTTAACATATTTATTCTAACGTGTCGTTCGAAATTTTATTTTTTGAACTACCGTCCATGAGTTGAATCAACAGCCCCTTTTCCACCCAGCTACGGTTCTCCTCCCGTGCGCGCCGGGCAGGGCAGAGGGGCCGCGCGGGCCGAGGGGCCGAGCGGCCGAGCACCAGCGACAATGCCGATTCGGCTTGGCTCGCCATCGGAACTGGCACTATTCGCAGTAGGCTGGAGGAGGCGTCGCCGCCTTATAGACAGAACGGGGGGCGTTTGAGGTGGGAGTGCCCAGACCTCCCTTCTATAGTTCTAGGCTGGGACCTCCACTCAACAAAAGAAGGCTGGGGGAGGCGCCGCCGCCTTAAACAGAACGGGGCGCTTTTGAGGTGGGAGTGCCCAGTCCTATCCCTTTCGTGGTTCTAGGGTGGGCTGGGACCTCGCTCCACTCAACAAAAGAAGGCCGGTGGCTCGGCGGCTCGCTCACGCGTCCTCCTCGCGACTTAACTCGCGTCCACTACCGAGAGATGGCGCCACTAGCGCACGAAGCGAATTTAACTATCTATTTTACCCGAACGAAATGTTATACAGCCGAAATGACTGTGAAAACAGGAGTTTCAGACCCACGGAAATCGTTTCCCAAAGAAGTTCAATGGATTCGTAAAATTATTCACGTAAATGTGCACCATTTCAAGAATTCTGCTCACCAGATTAAAGTCTCCCAAACAGTTTTCTGCAGGTGCAAATAGGCCTGTGCGATTATCGACAATAATCGAAATCGACAATAATCGAGAAACGCTTCGATTCAATTATTTGAAATCGAAAATCGAAACTTTGTTCGATAATCGACATTGATTTAGACTTTTTCGATTTCGATTATTGAGTTTCTTTTTCGATTTCGATTATTGAGCTATTTTGTCAATCTCGATTTTTGACTTTTCTCTTTTAAAATCGATTATCTTAACTGGTTTAACAAAGAGATTTGACAATTTTTCGCGACCAACTCAGTTTCTATGCAGTCGTGCAAGTCGTGTTAATCCTATTAAAAGTTTGAGTATGTTCGGGCAATATTCACACTTCGCCAGATCCCTCGCAACTTTTTTGAAATGACTCCACACGGGTGAGACCCGTTTGCCTCTTCTCTCCATGATGCTCCTAGTCGAAAGTACACTCACCACACCGGCAGTGTTCACGGAAAACTTGACCCTACCACGCCATGCAGAGAACTGGCGTGCCGTGCCCTGACGACGCACAGTGGCGTGTGGCGCGTCGGCTGCTAGCGAGGCAGCTAAGAGGACGAGCCGAGCCGAGAGCGAATCAGATCTTAAACAGTCAATAATCGTTGGCGCTCGATTATCGAACTTGATTTTACATTGTCAATAATCGAAATCGGTAAAAAAAATCGACAATATTCAATAATCGAAAACCTTTTTCGATTTCGATTTTTGAAATTGAAATTGACCCTTCTCAATAATCGGTCGATTATTGAAAAGCACAAATCGAATCGTCGATTAATCGAAAAATCGCACAGGCCTAGGTGCAAAACCACTGTAAACGCATTCAGTTCGCCATGTCAACGTTCCGAAAACTTTACAAAATGATTTAAAGTTGCGAGGTGGGACCGTCTGCCCCCGGCCGTGGCGGCCATGGTTGAAAGAGGGCCGGCGGGGCCGGCGACACGGCGCCTCACGCGTCCGCCTCAAACCAACCTAGAATATATTTGGCAAGTTTTTAATTTCGTGACGATCTTAAGTTATGTTGCAGTTCTTTAGCACACAGGTATGGGAGGCACTACACATTCACAGGGAACGCAGAGGCAGACTTGGTGAGAGCCAGCCCCCCAGCGGGCCAGCTGTCAACAACCCGCCTTGACAACCACTAAATCGAACCACCAGCCAAGAATTAAAGGGTCCTAGTTTCACATTTGCCACACACTTACCATTAAATGAAATAGACAATTAAAATATTCGGTCAAAACTCTCTGTGAGAGCCCAAATCGTGAATTTTATCCGCCTCACATTTCCAACACAAACATGGCGCCGAGTGGGCCAGCTATAAACAACGCCGCCTTGGTGTCCACTCAAACCAACTCAAAATATATTTTGCTAGTTTTAGATTTAGTAACAACAAAAAATGATGTTGCAGGCCTTTAGTAAAGAACTGTGGAAGCATCCACGCAATACCACGGAACACAAGAGTAGACTTATTTGTATCTTTTAATGAAAACATGAGCTGAGGATTCACTCTGAGGTTGGCGGTATTGTCACAAGCCCCGCCCAAGGCCAAATTACAGTCCCAGCCAACAATCAGGAGCCACGGCGGCCAGCTAGTGGTCACGTTTGAAAGTCTCCTGGTGGTGAACCCTTTAACATGGCGTGAATCTGCAACGATTCTGACGTGACCACTCCTTGCGTTGACACTTTTGGATATCGAGGTACAAAGCAACAGGCGACCGTTTTCATTGGCTGGATTTTCGCGCGAAATAATGTTATTGGTCAGAGCCGACTCGGCTCCAAGACGAGTCGAGTATTACCATAGAAACAAAGATTTTAAATCGAAATTTCTCAAAATTGGCCACCAACTTTGAGCTAGCATTTCAGCAGTGAACTAAGGAGATCGAGTTCTACTTCTCTGCCAAGTCTTATCAAAATCCTATAGAAAAATCAGGATTTAGGTAAGGGGCCGTGCTAATAAAAAAAAAAATCGGATCCTGAGACAAAACCATAAGGCTACTTCGTGCCTAAAAATCGGATCCTGAGACAAAACCATAAGGCTACTTCGTGCCTAAAAAAATCGCATCCTGACACAAAACCATAAGGCTACTTCGTGCCTAAAAATCTTACCGATGGCCACTGATCAACCAGGGACTCGAGCATGCCATGGTGCGAGTTCCACCGGGTGCTGATTTCTTGACGAGCTGCGCGGGGCAGCTCATTCACCAGACCACTTCTCTTGAGATACGCCACGAGTGATTTGGCGTTTTCAAGTTTCTCTAGGATAGGCATCGGTTGTAGTTCCTTTCCAGCTCCTTCCTTTAACTCGATGACCATGGGCGAGTCCTCCTCTGTGATGATCAGATGCCGCTCCAGAGTTTGTCGAAAACACTTTATTGAAACCTGAGGACTCTTTTCCCGGCTGCCATCGTTGTCAAAAAAGGTGCAGAAAAGTGGACAGTTCTGAAAGAGCACCCAAGTCGACAGCCAGGTCAGGAGCCTCGTTCCCCAAAGATTTCGTAACCTACAAAACAAAACAAAAAACACGATGAAGTTTTATACACGTCAACGAAATAAGCCGCGTGAGCTGATCATGTGCCCCGCCCTACACCCCGCGGTGCAGGCACACATTTACACCGTGCTGCCCCTCCCCCGCCCCGCCCCGCCCCGCCGCACTCACTCACTTACACCGCGCCGTCCGCGGTGCCCCGCCCCGCCCCGCCGCACTCACTCACTTACACCGCGCCGTCCGCGGTGCCCCGCCCCGCCCCGCCGCACTCACTCACACCGCGCCGTCCGTGGTGCCCCGCCCCGCCCCGCCCCGCCGCACTCACTTACACCGCCCCACGCCGCCGCGCTCGCGCGCCCCCGTGCCCAAACACACACACACACACAAATACAAACTCGATCCCCGCGCAGTCATTTAAAAGTATTACCTCGGTGATGGCTCTCTCAACAGAGTGTAGCAGTCTAACGTGGCTCGCAGTAGCATCTAGGGAAATAGTGCCCGCGGTACACCTTAGTATCTCAAACCAAAACTGCAAATTGTGAAGAAAGCAAGCCACTTCGTACACTTGTTGGCTAGACCCATTAGAAGATTTTTGCTCGAAGCTCTTGAAGTTTCATCCCTTAGGATCGGATTTTAGGGGTTGTTTTTACCCCCCACCCCCTGAAATTCAGATTTCTGTAGCTTGGCCGATGTTTGCGATATTAGTGTCGATTTCTACTATTTTTGGGGTGCTGATTCCAAAAATGTCGTTTGTTTTTCCAAAAACATAATTTTTGACCCATTTTGAACCAAAAATGTGCATTATTTTGCCCAAAAGTACCGTTTTTACAAATTTTCTCTCTATGTCATGAGTCGGGTCGTTTCCAACTAATTTTAGGGTGAGGATTCGGAATTTGCAACTGCTGCTGCTTTACGGAGTACCATATCTGATTTGTGTGGGGTGGGTGTGGGTAGGGGGGGGGGTGGGGGGCGGAAAATAGGCAAAACATCGAGACGGGTATCTTTTCCGACTAATGCGAATCAGGAAAAAACGAATCTGATGTCTATTTTAAGGTACAAAGACGTTGACGTGGTGAATAGTCCGCGATGGTTCACTGGCGTTATAATTGGAACGGTTTTCACGTAGTATAGACGAAAGCCGTGCAGTGGGGAAGGGGGAGGGGGACAAATATACATGTGCGTTTTTCTCTTGTGACAATTGTAGACAAGTTAAAGTCCCATGAAACGATAATATTGTCTCAACCATCCTCGCCCATTTGGTTATTATCATTATTGTAATAAAAACCCTGACTGCAAAGGGGTCCGGAAACGAGTCGAGTGCGCCATCCATTGACCATATACGAGCGTCCTTTTCTCTGCCCATTTTCTTCTGGAATTTCCGCGCAAGTAACGAAATAAATACAAACATATGTTTTCTAAAATTATAATCTGCATAGTATGGTCGTAAATCCCGCTTACAATTGTGACAAAAATATAAAGAGAGGCGAAGTGTGAGAAAACACACGCGTTTTTCTCACGTCACAATTGTAGGTGCGTTTGTGTCTTATACAACTTAAGTTTACATGCCCATTTTTTTTCTTTCAAAAATTTTGGGAAAATCCTGACTACAAATAGGTAAGAAGGGCAGTGTTGTGCCTCATGTTTTCAAAATATACGTGCCTCTTAATTTCCACTCCGGACGCGCGTATATTTTTAAAGCGTGCCGCACTCGGCTTCTTTCCTGACCCCTTTGCAGTCAGGCTTTTTATTAAAATAATGAAAAAAAAATACGATTTCACGAAATCCTGGTAGACAACGGAGTTTCTATAACTATGGTAAAATTATTGTGAGTGTATCATAAGACTGTAAGAAAACGCAGTAGTTTTGTTTAGTTTACGATAGTCAAGATAGTGACTAAATAATTATAAATTCGATTTGATAAGGCGGGTTTCAAGCAATGAATACTCTCCGACTGTTAGGCCGTCATCTAAACGCCAGGAAAAAGAGAGAAAAGAAGCTCTCCTTCTGACAGCAAAAAATGGGCGGCGAGGTCACGGCCGGAGCGGAACGTCAACAATACCGTCCCCTCCACCGAGCGCACCGAAGGGGCGAACCGGGGCCCTAAACCTAGCGACTTTAACTATTTATTTTAGCTGAACGAAATGTTAGGCAGCCGAAATTAATGTGAAAATAGCAGTTCCAGACCTGCGGAAATCGTTTTGCAAAGTTTCATGGAGGTTCAAAACGTAGGAACACAAGTGATTTACGAAAATGATACACGTAAATGTACACCATTTCAAGAATTCTGCTCACCAGATTGAAGTCAAACTTACCAAACCGTTTTCTGCAGGTAAAAAAGTACTATTTACGCATTCAGTTCGCCTTGTCAACGTTTCGATAACTTTATGCAATGATTTAAAGTCGCGAGGTGGGAGCCTCAGCTCCCGGCCGAGGCGGCCATGGTTGAAAGACGGCCGGCGACACAGCGCACGCGCGTCCACCTCAAACAAACCTTGTTTACACAACGTGCCAACCTAGAAAACATGAAAAGGATCACTAATCCCCCTACGTTACGATTTGAAATTATTATCTTAGGTTGGCAGAAGTGCGCCGCAGTCGACTGTTCGTTCGGTAAAAATGAAGTAGGTTTCGAAAGGGCGGTATGGTGGTCACGTGCGAATTTCAGTGGTGTCATCTCTTTCTTGAGCGTTTCACTGAAGCAGAGCTTTGTTTGAACGCAGACTTTAGAGGTTTCTCTTTCGCTCCGTGTTGGCTCGACTCCGCCTAGCCCCACCAGGGGCGTAGGAACGCTTTTTGGCCAGGGGGGTACAGCCCGTTCAACCGTTTTTGGCGCCCCCCCCCCAACCGCGACTGGCGCTCCACAAAAAAAAATCGCATTTCAGTGGAAAAATAAGGCACAAATCACAGTTTTGAACAATATGCATTTCATTGTGTGTGTAGTCAACGTTGCGACTATTTGGTCTTCCCATAAAGACAGAGATGCGGTAAGAGTTGTTTACAAATCTCGTCATGAGGTCCGATATATCTTAGGTGTCCACTTCCTCTTTATAGCAGTGAAACAAGGCGAGGTGGTTAAGACGCTGCTGCGACGTCATAGTTGTGCGCAGGTATGTTTTTAATCGTCGCAGAAGAGAAAAACTGTAGGAAACATCGAACGCGACAATTTCTGAGGTGCTTTGTAAGCTTTTTCACATATGCTTGCAGAGGTGTATCATCGCCCCCCATCGCGTCCCCGCCCCAGCGCCCCAGCGGGGCGCCCATCGGCGCCCCTGCGGGGCGTATTTTCGCGCCCCCTCGGGACGCATTTTGGCGCCCCCTCGGGACGCATTTTGGCGCCCCTTCGGGGCGCTCAGGGGGGGACAATGTACCCACTGTCCCCACCTGTTCCTACGCCCCTGAGCCCCACCACGAAAAACTATCCCCTTCTCCTGGTGATTTCAGCTGACAAGTCGAGCATTACCATAGCAACTGAAATTTCAATTCAAATTTACAGATAATCTGTAGTTTAAATTTCTATTAAACTTTCAGAGTGAGTATACAAGTTTACATACTATAACTGTAGGTAATATTATAAAAATCGTTGGAGCGGATTTTTTCCTCCCGTAAGGGGCCATATAAAACAATTGACAGACGTTTCAAAGCGATTTTAGAAGGCAACTCCGTTGCCTAAAAAACACGAAATGGGCAGGGATGGTTGAGATAATATTTTCGTTTTATGAGACGAACCCAGCCAAAAATGAAATTTAGATATCGAAATTTTAACTCGAATCGACGGAGATATGTCCTCAATATCGATTTCGATTCACCGTCGACGAAGTCGAACCGACATCGAAACGATGTTATTTCGACGATCGATATCAATTCGACATCGATACGAATGACATATATCCATCGATTCAAAGAGTAAAATTTCGATATCGAATCGACATTTTGAGTTTTACTTTTGGCTGGGGCTAACTCGTCTTCAATTGTCACAAGAGAAAAACGAAAAACGCGTGTGTTTTCTCACAAAACTTCGCTCCTCTTAAAATTCCAGCCCCAATTGTAAGCGGGATTTACGGCTATACTATTGAGTTTAATCTTTTAGAATAGATGTTAGAATTTATCTCGTTACTTCGGCAGATATCCCTGTTTACAGATAAGTGGAGAGTAGGAGGCACGTTTATTTTTTAAGTGTGCCGCTCAACACTTCTCTTCCGTCCTATTTGTAGTCAAGATTTTTTCAAAAAAAAAAAAAAAATTAAAGAAACAAAAGTGGGCATGTAAACTTCAGTTGTATCAGACGCAAGCCGTCACCTGCAGTTGTGACACGAGAAAAACGCGTGTTTTCTGACAACACTTCACTTCTCCTTCAATTCTTGTCACAATACCAAGCGGATTTTACCGCCATACTATTAAGATTGTAATTTTAGAAAAGATGTGAGAATTTCAGGGTTTATATTAAAATAATGAAAAAGACGCAATGGGCAAGAAACGTTAAAAATAATTTTTTGTTACATGAGACGCACGTCCGTCTACAACTGTGACAAGAGAGAAACTAGGGTGTTTTCTTACAACACTTCGCTTCTCCTGACTTACTTTTCACAATTGCAAGCGGGGTTTACGACCATACTATTCAGATTGTTATTTTAGAAAAGATGTTAGAACTCTTTTCGTTACTTCGGCGGAGACACTATATTTTTACTACCAAATACTCTTCGACCGTACTATTAACAAAGTGCAAATAATAATTGTTCTACCAAGAAGGAAAAATAAAAAGAATTGATGTAATTTTAATTTAGAGTTGTTTTTTTTACATTTTGAACTTGTTTAAAGAAATATACATAGAAAAAAAGAATAAGATTTAAAAAAAAAAAAAAAAAAAAAAAAAAAAAAACTAAATGTATATGTCCTACCATTTTAAATGAATTCTCTATAAAGCGGTACACAATTTATTATTACTAAAAGAAACACATTTTTAGGGTAGACTTTGAAGCGAGACCTTTCATAAATCGCAAGACGTTTGCAAATATATTTGATTATTTTCAATACAATTATTTAAAATGAATAGCTTGAACGTTTATTTTTTTGGTAAAGTGACCTACCACATTAAATGTACCATGTGGTGTGTGGTGTATTAATTTCTCATCTTCGTGTCATCCGTAGCCTCGCGTTAAGGCCTTGCCTCATATTTCCTCTGGTGTGAGAAAAGGAGTTGAAGTTACGTGGCAGATGGTTGTTATGGTGTTCCCAGCAAAAGAATGACCTGATTCAGATAGGGAACGCGTGTAAACTCGGGCTATGCTTTGGCTGGGAAGACCATAAATGGTCCGTCCGAATAGACCATTTCAGCATTAGAGAAGTGAAGAACAAGGCGAAGAGCAGCAGACCGGAAACAGTTGCTTTTCATAACCCAAGTGTTCATGAAAACTTCAATAAAATATAAAACAATATCTAAACGATTCAACCTACAGTTTATTTAAGTGTTTTGGGATCATTGAGATGATGGAGAACAACTGTTTCTGATCTGTTGTTCTTCGCCTTGTTCCTCACTTCGCTAATGCTGAAATGGTCTATTCGGACGGACCATGTATGGTCTTCCCAGCCAAAGAATAGCCCGAGTTTACACGCGTTCCCTATCTGAATCGGGTCATTCTTCTGCTGGGAACACCATAACAACCATCAGCCACGTAACTTCAACTCCTTTTCTCACACCAGAGAAAATATGAGGCAAGGCCTACACTAGGGTACTGTGAACTGCATACTTTTTCGATTCTGATATCAGCTCAGGTGGACAAATGTTCTATCCAATAACACTATCAACTGTGCAAAATCGGATTTCGATCGGATTTGATCTTCAGCCTCCACAAAGGCCTTGAAAATAGGAAAAAACGGTTAAAAACGCCTGTTAGGTAGGCAATTTTTGTACACGCTGTACAAGCTCCTCCGGAGGTGTCAACGGTGAGGTAAGGTCGGTGGAAGGTCACCTGAAGGTAAAAAAATCCTATAGAAAAATCTGGATTTAGGTAAGGGGCCGTGCTAATAATAATAATAAAAAAAATCGCATCCTGACACAAAACCATAAGGCTACTTCGTGCCTAAAAAAAATGTTTGGACCAACAGACACCCCTGTTTAGGCCTGTGCGATTATCGACAATAATCGAAATCGACAATAATCGAGAAACGCTTCGATTCAATTATTTGAAATCGAAAATCGAAACTTTGTTCGATAATCGACATTGATTTAGACTTTTTCGATTTCGATTATTGAGTTTCTTTTTCGATTTCGATTATTGAGCTATTTTGTCAATCTCGATTTTTGACTTTTCTCTTTTAAAATCGATTATCTTAACTGGTTTAACAAAGAGATTTGACAATTTTTCGCGACCAACTCAGTTTCTATGCAGTCGTGCAAGTCGTGTTAATCCTATTAAAAGTTTGAGTATGTTCGGGCAATATTCACACTTCGCCAGATCCCTCGCAACTTTTTTGAAATGACTCCACACGGGTGAGACCCGTTTGCCTCTTCTCTCCATGATGCTCCTAGTCGAAAGTACACTCACCACACCGGCAGTGTTCACGGAAAACTTGACCCTACCACGCCATGCAGAGAACTGGCGTGCCGTGCCCTGACGACGCACAGTGGCGTGTGGCGCGTCGGCTGCTAGCGAGGCAGCTAAGAGGACGAGCCGAGCCGAGAGCGAATCAGATCTTAAACAGTCAATAATCGTTGGCGCTCGATTATCGAACTTGATTTTACATTGTCAATAATCGAAATCGGTAAAAAAAATCGACAATATTCAATAATCGAAAACCTTTTTCGATTTCGATTTTTGAAATTGAAATTGACCCTTCTCAATAATCGGTCGATTATTGAAAAGCACAAATCGAATCGTCGATTAATCGAAAAATCGCACAGGCCTACCCCTGTTCGAAGTCTTCAGGAAGCGGTGAAATATGCCTAATTTAGTGAAAATGTCACATTTGAGTAACTCTGCTACAATCTACATATGGCAAATTTTTAACTTGCTCGTTGGTGAACCGGCAGAGCTAAGGGGTGCGGGGGAAGGGGGAGAGAGGCGCCCACCCCCTCCCCCTCTCCTCCCTAGTGGGCGGCGGCGGCGGTGGGAGCGGCGCGCAGGCCGGCCGGCCCGCTCCCCCGCTCGCTCGCCTTTGTCTCTGCCTCAGCCGCCGAAGCGCGCTTGCCGGTTTAGACTTGTCGCGTCGAAAGAGCATCGTTGTTGTTTACTTCAGATTTTCTTTTCTGTATTAGAGCATCGTTGTCGATTAATTCACTTCACATCTTCTGGTACTTCTTGTCGTTTTCTCGTTTTTTCTTCAAACATACACCAGCCATAATGGCTCCGGTGGTCAGTAGGGTTTCTAGAAAATGCGAATTCGTTGGGCATCCCTGTGATTTTGATGGTAGAACACTTCCTACAGTAGGGAATGTTATTAGGTGCTTGCTACATGTTCGGTATGAGCGAATGGAGGCCCAAAAAAGTCTGAAACAGCCATCAATGACTGACATAGCTCATACTGTCGCTGAAAAAATACAGTACATATGGGTTAAGGCATCCGTTCCTCCAATGGCTGCAAAATCGATTCAGGACAAAATCAAAAAACTGAATGAATCTTACCTTGCCGTTAAAGCCTACCCAGTCGCAAGAAGGTCTTCTGCGCCCTTTCTCAAAGTCAAAGACACATTTCTTTCTAAAGCAAATACACTATTTGAAGTTGCAGCATGCCGATGTGACCTTTCTATTCCAAGAAACTGCAACTGTTTGCCTGAAAACAAAATCCCTGCAAGGGAATGCGCTTTCATTACTGATCAGAGGGGTCCTCGTCAAATGGTTATAAGCACAGTTGACAATGTTGTAACAAAAATGCTAGGCCGTAAACAGGACAGACTATTAAAACAGGAGATATATGCCCAGAAAGTAGCGCAAAGTCAAACTCAGCACCATTCTGCTGGTGAAACACTCAACAAAAATGATAGCGAAGAGTTTCTGTCTGACTTGTCAGAAAATGATACTGAATTTACACTGAAAGTGCGCTCTGGTCAATCCAAACAAATGCGTGAAAGATTACCTACGGTTGCGAAAATGGCCGATCGTTTCGCCTTGTCTGACCCAGCAAGAGCTGCTATTGCCACCGCTTCATTACGGGACTTGGAAATTATCAGAAAGGCTAACATGGCCAAAGCAATAGATCCTTTTAAAATACGGAGAGAGCGCAAAAAGGCAAGAGTTGAAACACTAGAATTACAGAGAAGCCTCGAAGGGTCTTTACAAGGGCTTTATTTCGATGGAGAACGAAATGTTACACTTCAATCTGGGAAAAAGAAAGTGGTTGAGGAGCACATATCATCAGTGTCAGAACCGGGTTCAAAGTACATTGGCCATGTTACTCCGAGTGGAGGTCTTGCAATTGATCTTGCTGATAGCATTTTACAGTTCCTTGAGGCTAATAATTATGATTTGACCCAGTTAAAAGTAGTTGGTGCCGATGGCACAGCACACAATACCGGACACATTGGGGGAGCTATCACTCTACTTGAAAATCGCCTGGGTAAAAGTCTGCAGTGGCAGATTTGTTTACTACATTTTAATGAATTGCCTTTAAGGCACCTCATCTTGCATCTAGACGGCACAACAAGTGGCCCTAATTCCTTCACAGGCCCGATCGGCAAACAGCTAAAAACCTGCGAAGAGAAACCAATAGTTAAGTTCAATACAATCAGAGCAGACTTACCTGAAATTGATCCAAAGCTGCTTAGCACTGACCAAAAATATCTGCTTGAAATCTGCAATGCTGTTTCCACTGGCGATTTTCCAGATGCTCTTGCTAAAAAAGATCCTGGTTTACTTTGCCACGCACGCTGGCTTACAGCAGCTAACAGGATTCTTCGACTGTACGTCACAGAAGACAGGCCTTCCAAAAACCTGAAAATGATTGCAAAATACATCATTAGGGTTTATGCTCCTGTCTGGTTTATGATCAAAAGAAATTGGCAGTTTTATTTTGCAATCAAACATGTTTGGCAATCCATTAAACTTTCAAGATACTTACCAGAAGATATTAGGGCAGTAGCCATAGACCCGTACATTCAGCTGAACGGGTACGCTCTCCACCCTGAAAATATGTTAGTTACAATGCTGTCGGACAGCAGAACGGCTGTCCGAAAGCGAGCTGTAGAATTGATCGTGGCGGCACGAAGTAATCCACAGCAGCAAAGTGTGCGCCAGTTCCACCCGCCACAGATCAATTTCTCTGCTAGGGATTATCCTGATCTCATTGAATGGAAGAATGTAACACCTCCACCTGCTCTGCGAGGCATTACAGACCAGGAATTGGAGGAGGCCATTGAAGACTGTGATTTTGTGGAGAGGTTGCCACAGTTCCCTTGCCACACACAGGCTGTTGAAAGAACGGTCCGATTTGTGACACAGGCTTCAACAAAAGTATGTGGTACAGAGGCACGAGACGGCTTAATTAGGAATACACTGGAATCAATAAAATAAATTCCATGTGTCAAAAATAAACGCAGTTTTGCAGCCCTGCAGTAGTGTTAAACTCCCTCATGGTTGGTTGGTTGGGTAGGGAGTGGGTGGGATTCGATGAGTAGCCACCTCCACGTGGTGAATCCTGGGTCTTTGTTCAATTTTATAACGAAGAGCGAAGTGCTACTCAAATGTGACATTTTCACTAAATTAGGCATATTTCACCGCTTCCTGAAGACTTCGAACAGGGGTGTCTGTTGGTCCAAACATTTTTTTTTTACCTTCAGGTGACCTTTCACCGACCTTACCTCACCGTTGACACCTCCGGAGGAACCTGGAAGCGTGTACAAAAATTGCCTACCTAACAGGCGTTTTAAACCGTTTTTTCCTATTTTCAAGGCCTTTGTGGAGGCTGAAGATCAAATCCGATCGAAATCCGATTTTGCACAGTTGATAGTGTTATTGGATAGAACATTTGTCCACCCATACCGATATCAGAATCGAAAAATTATGCAGTTCACAGTACCCTAGCCTACACGCGAGGCTACGGATGACACGAAGATGAGAAATTAATACACCACACACCGCGTGATACTTTTCATATGGTAGATCACCAAAAAAAAAAACATTCATTGTCTTTATTTTGAAAAATATTTTTTGTGGTATTTCGTGACCGAAAACCAAATGCATTTGCTCTATTTCGATTATTATAACTGAACCACAAAATTTTATAATTGAAAAGGATCTCTAGTGTTTTTTTTTTGTGCTTTCCATGATTTTAATTTTATATGTTGACTTTTTAATAAATTATTGGAATGCAATTTTGCATTTTAACAGAAAGATTTTTTTTTACTTATTATTTTTATTGTACAAAAAACATTGGTAGGTGTGAAAATAAAATAACATGGAAAATATTTCTTCGGTAGTTATTTGACTAAATAACGGTAGAAGAGAATTTGGTAGGTGAAACAATGGCACCCCCTTCGGCGGAAATCCCTGTTACAAATGAGTGGAGACTAGAAGGCACGTATATTTTGAAAGCATGAGGCACAACACTACCCTTCTGACTTATTTGTAGTCGGGATTTTTCCAAAATTTTTATAAGGAAAAAAAAATGGGCATGTAAACTTAAGTTGTATAAGACACAAACGCACCTACAATTGTGACGTGAGAAAAACGCGTGTGTTTTCTCACACTTCGCCTCTCTTTATATTTTTGTCACAATTGTAAGCGGGATTTACGACCATACTATGCAGATTATAATTTTAGAAAACATGTTTGTATTTATTTCGTTACTTGCGCGGAAATTCCAGAAGAAAATGGGCAGAGAAAGGACGCTCGTATATGGTCAATGGATGGCGCACTCGACTCGTTTCCGGACCCCTTTGCAGTCAGGGTTTTTATTAAAATAATGATAATAACCAAATGGGCGAGGATGGTTGAGATAATATTATCGTTTCATGGGACTCAAACTTGTCTACAATTGTCACAAGAGAAAAACGCACATGTAATACTTGTCCCCCTCCCCCACTGCACGGCTTTCGTCTATACTACGTGAAAACCGTTCCAATTATAACACCAGCGAACCATCGCGGACTATTCACCACGTCAACGTCTTTGTACCTTAAAATAGACATCAGATTCGTTTTTTCCTGATTCGCATTAGTCGGAAAAGATACCCGTCTCGATGTTTTGCCTATTTTACGCCCCCCACTACCCCCACCCACCCCACACAAATCAGATATGGTACTCCGTAAAGCAGCAGCAGTTGCAAATTCGGAATCCTCACCCTAAAAGACTCATGACATAGAGAGAAAATTTGTAAAAACGGTACTTTTGGGCAAAATAATGCACATTTTTGGTTCAAAATGGGTCAAAATTTATTTTTTTGGAAAAACAAACGACATTTTTGGAATCAGCACGCCAAAAATAGTAGAAATCGACACTAATATCGCAAACATTGGCCAAGCTACAGAAATCTGAATTTCAGGGAGTGGGGGTAAAAACAACCCCTAAAATCCGATCCTAAGGGATGAAACTTCAAGAGCTTCGGGCAAAAATCTTCTAATGGGTCTAGCCAACAAGTGTACGAAGTGGCTTGCTTTCTTCACAATTTGCAGTTTTGGTTTGGCGTACCGCTGGCACTTAACCTTGAGGCGAAGGTTCGTCAGACGAAGTTTCTTCCTCTTATAGAGCGCCCGCACTGCCTCCACCCAGCTGTTGCACTTGTTAATAATCTGAGCTGCAGCTGGAGATGCTCCTAATGCGGCCTCTATGATGTCCTGATACCTGACACTTAGTGCTGTGCGTAGAACGATGTTCAGCGCATGGGCCATGCAGTAAAACCATGGAAAATTCTCAAGTGCCTTTTTAATATCGGACCCTCCGTCTGAAACCCACTTGATACGTTCCATTACTGAAGCGTCAAGGCCACTGTCGATGAACATCTGTGCTAGCAGATTCTTGAGGTTTTCGGCTAGAAATAAGAAAACAAAAGTATAAAATTAACAATATACAATCTAAAAATTTGTGTGGTTATGGTATTAAAGTTACATAATATGTACCAGTGGACGCTTCTCCATGCGGCAGAGTACGAACAGACAACATCCGACTGTGTAGGATCCACTCACGGATGAAGTGGACAGTTAGGACCATGTATTTGTCCTTTCGGTGGTCGTCCGTCCAGCAGTCGCAGGTCGCGGAGCAGCGGTTGTCCTGGATTAGCGCAAGAATCTCGTTGGCAAGCTCCTGCGTGGCTATCTTCGCCTCAGCCTCTGTGTGGCTGCGAACTGTGGACGGACAAGGCAGGAGTTTGGCCAGACGACCCTGCCGCCACCCAAAGTCGATAGACCTCTGCACCAGGTTGACTAGACCCTGATCCTTCACAGAGTCTGGTGGCCGTAAGTTCCAGGCACAGAACTCAACAACAGCCTGTAAGAAATAAAACAAAATTAGAAAACGTTCAAAAGGTAGCTTTGTGAAAATGAAATAAATTCAGAACATACTTTAACCATGTTCCTCTTATCGTCGAAGGATGGGTCGACCTTCTCAGCCCACGCCCACATGTCCTGACAAGAATTTTCTGCAAGCGCACCACCAACTTCGTTGCACCTCGCGCGGACCGGAGGTGCCGGCTGAGGCTCCGCGTGCCACTGTCCTTCTCCTTGTAGGTGAGGACACGCTTGCACCGGCCACAGTGGACGGCTTCCTGGAGGACATGTGTGTCCTTGTGCCTTACGACCCGGAATATCGTCCATATCTCTCCGAGATCGCGACCGGGTCGCAGTGGCGCCCAAACGGGGTTTACGGTGGTGCCCTGGCACCACCGTGAATAAAAAAGGGGGGGAGGTGGCGGTGATTAAAGGGGGGTAAGAGGGAGGAGGAAAAAAGGGAGAAAAAAAGGAAAGAAAAGAAAAGGAGGAGAGAGGAGAAGAAAAAGAAAGGGTTAAGGGTATTTTTTTTTACTTGGTGTTTTTTTATTCAAACAGGGGTATTTTCGACCTTAAAGGGGGGGAGGTGGGGTGGCGGGCACCACCGTCCCCAAACGGTTTGGGCGCCACTGCCGGGTCGCAAGGACTTCATGTCAACCAGCTCGTAGACCCCGTCCTTGATGCCCTGCGTAATACGTCGACATTCTTCCAAAGCCGCCCTTTTCTTGGCACTGTCGCCGCTGGCGCCACTACGACCACTGCCGCCACTCCCGCCGCTCGCGACCGTCTCTGCCTCCTCTTCGTCTACTTCGTCTTCCTCTTCTTCCACTTCCTTGGCCCTCCCTGGGCACAGGTTGGTTGGGGTAGGGGTGGGCTGGTCGGAGGTGGAGGTCGTTGGCGTGTCCGGCTTGGTGGAGGTGGAGGTGGAGGCCGTGACCGGCTTCCGCCTGGTCCTAATACACTGGTG
>JAHWGI010000102.1:77500-100436 GCA_029379305.1 Frankliniella fusca
GCCAGATCCGCCCCTGCAATTCCGATCCCCCTGGGCCTCCGTCAGTTACTTCGAACAAGACATGCACGCCGCGCCGCCGTCGCGCCGCCGCCGACCAATTTCGGTCCGCCGCCGCCGCCGTCAGAAATTTCGCGGCGCGCCGCCGCGCCGCCGCCGGTAAATTCATCGGCGGCGGCGCGGCGTGGACGCTCAAAATTGTCACAATTTGACCTACACGGGCCCCTGTGCAATAGGCAACCAAACTACTACAGCTGTAATGTAACTGCTGCCCCGACTCATATCACCTAGTCCCGTGTCTGTAACAACGACAGCGGCTGATTGTTCTATTTTCCTGGGATAGTTAGCATAAATCTAATTATTAAGTAAATTGTGCCGAATTTTCTTGGCATTGTAAGCCTTTTCTGTAACCTCACGTCGGCAACGCCACCGCCCGCCGTTCTCTTGTCCATCACTCATCACAACACATCAACACAACACTGCACTGACCTTCGACCTTCGCACTTGACCGCACTGAAATGAGACTCGGGGAGCGAGTGTGCTACTGCTCGAAAGCTGCTGCTGCTGTGGTCCGCTAGGGAACGACAGCAGCGCACCTACGGGACGCACAACGGTAGCTCGCCGCAACTATGGCGAACTTTTGCGATACTCCTCGTCCGTGTACGTACGAAGTGAGTGTGGTGTATCGACGAGTTAAATGTTTTATAGATCGCAGTCCTGCTCTCTCAAAATCCAATGTGATACCATGACAACTGTGTTTAATTGTCGCATGAAACCAGGAAAAAAGTCTCTCTAGGATTAACCGGCATGTCCGCAAACAGAACAAGAAAATAGAACAAGCACGGTGCGAATGCTTTTGTAAAATTTGGTCCTTCCCCCGAGCACGACGCAAGCGCTCCGGGCAAGGGGGTTGTGGGGGGTGGCAGGGACGGGGTCAGGGTCAGGTCGGCAACTCGCAAAGCATTGCATCACAGGCAGCGGTAGCGCCTAGCGCGCTGCTCCAGCATCACTAGCGCTAGCAGCGCCGAGCTGAGCGCGGCGCGCGGGCTGGTTCGGGCTCCTACGGGCTCTCACGGGCTCTTTTTGTCTCAAGAGCTCCGCGCGGTGTGGCTCGTCGAGCATAGGAGGCACGAACCCCGAAGACGGCTTCGGGTCGAATTCCTGAAGCCAGCGCCTCGCCACGCGCAGCGGCACGGGCTGTCACGGGCTCTTTTTCTTTCGGGCCAACAGCGAAGAGCCCGCGACAGCCAGCCCGCTTGGAGGCACTGTTAGTTAGGGCCCCGGTTCGCCCTCCGAGTGCGGCGGCTGTTGAGGACGGTATTGTTGCCGCTTCCCTCAGGCCTACACCTCGTCGCTTATTTTTTGCCGTCAGAAGGAAAGCCTCTGTTCTCTCTTCCTCCTGTCGTTCAATTGAAGGTCAAACTGTCGGAGACATTTCATTACTTGAAACTCGCCTTACCAATACGAACGTAGATTCATCCAGCCACTCATCACGACTACCGTAAACTAAACAAATCTGTTTTTTTCTGACAGTCTTATCATACAATCACAATAATTTTACCTTAGTTATAGAAACTCCAGGGGCGTAGGAACGCTTTTTGGCCAGGGGGGTACAGCCCGTTCAACCGTTTTTGGCGCCCCCCCCCAACCGCGACTGGCGCCCCCCCCCCCCTCCACAAAAAAAAATCGCATTTCAGTGGAAAAATAAGGCACAAATCACAGTTTTGAACAATATGCATTTCATTGTGTGTGTAGTCAACGTTGCGACTATTTGGTCTTCCCATAAAGACAGAGATGCGGTAAGAGTTGTTTACAAATCTCGTCATGAGGTCCGATATATCTTAGGTGTCCACTTCCTCTTTATAGCAGTGAAACAAGGCGAGGTGGTTAAGACGCTGCTGCGACGTCATAGTTGTGCGCAGGTATGTTTTTAATCGTCGCAGAAGAGAAAAACTGTAGGAAACATCGAACGCGACAATTTCTGAGGTGCTTTGTAAGCTTTTTCACATATGCTTGCAGAGGTGTATCATCGCCCCCCATCGCGTCCCCGCCCCAGCGCCCCAGCGGGGCGCCCATCGGCGCCCCTGCGGGGCGTATTTTCGCGCCCCCTCGGGACGCATTTTGGCGCCCCCTCGGGACGCATTTTGGCGCCCCTTCGGGGCGCTCAGGGGGGGACAATGTACCCACTGTCCCCACCTGTTCCTACGCCCCTGAGAAACTCCGTTGTCTACCTGGATTTCGTGAAATCGTATATATATATATATATATATATATATATATATATATATATATATATATATATATATATATATATATATATATTTTTGTGGTGGTGGTGGTGTTGCTTTCCCTTCGAACTCAGCCGCCATTGCACTTTGCGGGCCCGAAGGGCGCGCTTTTCACGCCGGGCAGGTAGAAGTGCGCATTATTTATAAAAACTTGAGTGATGAAGTTACTATCAGTTTTCTCAACTGGATTAAGTTTTTCTTGAGCGACGACCACAGAATGAATTTCTTATGACTTCCTAGTTAATATCAGGACCAAAAATTTTGCACTATTACTTTTACTCAAGCTTCTTTCAATTCTTTAGAAAAAGTGTAATTTTTCATTGCCTGTTGCTCTACTCCTGTCGGATGGTACGTCAAAGTCCGTGTTTTATAAAAAAACCTCTTCTAATTCTTTCTTGTTTTCTGGAAAGAGAGGGAAAATGAAGAAATGAAGGCTATATCAGGTTATAAGGATGTTAACAGTTCCCGCAACTTTGTATTTCTGAGTCGTGTGTACACTATTTTTAGACTCTATCTTAAGGAAAATACTTTTATTTTTTAACAGCGACAGAGCGTGCCGAAGTCACCCGTACAACCCGTACCCGCTGTCCCCTTACCCCCTCCCTCCTCTGGCTGTTTTGGTCACTTTTAGCTTTTCGGCTTCAGTCGTTTCTAAAAATAAAAGTATTTTCCTTAAGATAGAGTCCAAAAATAGTGTACACGACTCAGAAATACGCAGTTGCGGGGACTGTTAACTGTAAACTTATAGCCGAAGTAGGTACCACAGTAGAACCCGGGCGAAGCAGCTAACAACCCACCCAGGGTACAACTGCTAGTGCAAAATGATCTTACCTTTCATTGCTAGAATTCATACTTTCTGCATAAAGTCCCCATTGATTATGCCATAGAATGACCGTTTCTTGAAGTACGTTAGTTTGCTGCTATTGGGAACTACAATAGTGTGGTACGGGTCGGAACTACGATACTTCTACGTTGACTCGCTAAACTACGTTGGTCTGCCCCTACGGCCGAGAAGTACGTCAGTCTGCCCCGAGGGTCACAGAACTACGTTACTTTGCCTCGAGGCCCCGAGAAGTACGTCAGTTTGCCCCGGAGCTCGGGAACTACGCGTGTTTGCATTGTAGGTATCGAATTTTACTCTTCCAGCTGCTCTTCTTCTCTTATATCTTACACGTTCTTTCATTTTCTGAACTTCATGTTGTTCACTGTGAAAATTATCTTTGTAGATTTACGATAAATTTTGTAAATCGTGATTTACGAAATATGTTGTAAATTTACGACGGACCTTTTTTGCTCGTAAATGAATTTCAAGCTGATATGTAGTGCTTGTAATTTTACGATTTGCAATTGTAATTTTACAACTGCACTTCGTGGAAAATTTTCCCGTAAACTTACGACTATTTTTCACAGTGTTCGGGGTCGAATTTGATCTTCGCTCTTCTTAGTTTTAGAGCCGACAAATTTTTATTATTATTATTATTATTATTATTATTATTATTATTATTATTATTATTATTATTATTATTATTACTTTTTTGAAAGTCTCTCCCTCTTAGTTTGCTTCTTTGTTTTTTCCTATCTTTTTCAGGTTTCTTCTTTATATTTAATGGAGTATCATGTGTATCCACATGTGCGAGCAATTTGGCCCTGGCCCTCAAAGAATACCTCATCTCTGATTAGACTTTTAATGAAAAAGTGTACCTGGGAGAAGGAACACAAAACGAAAATTAAAATTTATTACTTCCTTCTAACAGGTAGCAGCTGCCATCACTTCCCGGGTGGAAAAAAGTTAACTATAAGTTCACCTGAATGTTAACACTACAAAGTTTACTTTGAAGATTAAACTTCAAAGTACACTCCCAGTTAACATTTTGTTGACTCTGTAATGAACACATCAATTAATTTAAAAGAAAACCGGAAACTTTACTGCAAGTCGAGTTTCTCAGAACTCAAAAGTCATTTTCGGAAACGTAATACGAAATAAACTTTTCATTTTACTCTATCTGCGCTTTCTGGTTAAATCTCTCTGCACCAGGGTAGGGTTCTTCCGTTCTTCCTCCGGAGCTTGGTTTTCTATGAAATTGGGACTTGCATTCAATTTTTCGCGAAAACAGTTCACGCTCAAGTCCAATCGTCATTCAACTCTACAACGAAACTCGACGGAATAAGGTGCTCCTTATTCCGGCGTAAAGCTACCCCTACCTCTTCATACTGGAGCACTGCCGAGTGTGAGGGCTGGCGCTGGCTCGGGTCGTTCCTTAACTTTATATAACTTAAGAATGAGCCTTCATAGCATTGACACCATTACGGCATAACGTTTTCGGGACCGACAAGTCTTCGTAGGTCCATCTTTTAGGATTTTCATGCAATTCGGTCGCTATCGGCTGCGATAGCGGTCGGATGCGCTCGGGCGTTCGCGGGCACGGCGGCACGGCACGGGCATCGTCGCCGACGCGATGTAGGGCGCACTCTGGTCGGGAAGGCTGCACCTTCTTCTCCCTTCGTCAGCCATCTTGTCGCTTGTCCTTGTCGCCGTGACTGCTAAGTTTCGTGTTCGTGTTTCGTCTCAAAGATTGAGGAAAAACTACGTTTTCTCTTCTATTCTACTTCAAATGAAAGGTAAGTGACATTATGAAGTGGTTTTTGTAATTCACGAATGGTGCTACGTTTGGGTAACATGTGATTTTGTACGCGATGGCTTGAAAGCCTATGAGGCGAAGTGAAGGCTCCCTTTCCAGATAGTAAACAATGTTTTGCTACTCAAAATTCTACTCTTCCTTGTAAATTTTCTACGACAAGGACGCTTCAAACTGCCTCAAAATTAATTTTACGTAGAGCTGTGGAGCCGATTCGGAATTCATGATTTTTCAACAACCATAACCTTACTTCTTGTTAACTAGGACCTGAGTACCTCTTAGTTCAAAGGCCAGGCCAACGCATATTTAAGTAGTTGTTTGTTTTGTTTGTTTTAATTATATATTTTTTCAATCCTTCTTTTTATTCTATTCTAACTAATTTGGTTTGTATTCTTATTGCAGTTGGGTGCTGGAATTAGAGGCAAAGTAACTCCAAAAGCATTTATGTTGTCATCAGAAGTGTGAAATAGTTATCGCAGCCAGCTAGCAGTCAGTTTGATCATGACAGTCGGGATATGAGCAGGAAGAATCAATCAAAGTACAGTATATCATATCAACGGAACAGGATAAGGAGAAAATCACTTCTGATGATACCATGCTACAGTTTATGGTAAGTTTGTTTATAAATTTAAATCTGCTCCTTACCCAGTGGGGAATGAAACGTTTCGGATTTAACCAGGATTAATTCAAGATAAGTTTCAGTTCGACTATCTGGTTTATTCATCCCAGAAACCTTTCTTAAACGTCTCGCTGAAATTAATCTCGATCGGACGGATCGCAAATTATTCTTTAGTCGGTGCCCGCGAAACGTTCTACCGCGATCAATTTCGAAATGATTGCGAAATGTTTTTCATTCATTAATCATAGTAGGACGTAAAATGTTTTAATCGTTTCGAACTATATCCGAAAGGAATTTGGGAAACATTTTATGAGCTCTCCCGAATCTACGTAGGTACTTCTGACACATAAATGAAGTTAACATGAACAGGACATTTGTTAAGTCCAGTTTGAAAATGTTTCGTTTGGAAGTGTTCAAACAACATAACACATCAAGAACATATTAAAAATTTATACTAGTGAATCAATTTTAATTGGAAGCACGGTGGAGAGAGATTCCACCGTGATTGGAAGGAACCAGGGGTGGGCGTTATTTTATCTTGAGCATGTTGGTCCAGCGAAAACCGAACATCCTTCGTATAATCTTAAGAAAACGTTTCCGGAACATATCACGAGGAGTGCTCCGGCCACAAGGGTTGAAGAATGGGGAACGCAACGTGACAGACTTCTACCACAGCTCCTCCGTGGGTAAGTTGGTAGCGCAGCCGCCTTGTAACCCAAAGGCTAAGGGTTCGAATCCGACTGGAGTCGGGCATTGGTGAGTGTAAAATTCTGTGAACATTGAAACTACTTTAAATTCAACACCTTGAAATGTGGAGGAAAGCCAAAGTGCAAGGTGAACTTCACCAGATGTTCAAAATAAAATTTTAATGCTTTTGAGAGAACATATTAAATACTTTTCTAAGACTATCCCACGAAACGTTTTCAAGACTGTCTCATATACGTTCTCAAGACTATCTTTTGAAACGTTTTCAGACCGAACTATGTGCACTCAAAAGACATATCTGATACGTTTTAGTAGTTCGTTCTCAGGACTAATATTAGTTCATGCAAAACGTTTATAAGACATTTTCAGAATTAAAAATTCCTTACTGGGTATACTGACATTGTTTTAAAAACAAAACCAACTGATTTGGTTTGTATTCTTATTGCAGTAGCGTGCTGAAATTAAAGGCACAGCAACTAAAAAAGCATTTATTTTGTCGTCAGAAGTATAAATGGTTATCGCAGCCAGTTTGATCATCACAGTCTGGAGTTAAGCAGGAAGAATGAAAGTATAGTAGCTCATATGAACAGAACAGGATAAGGAGAAAATCACTTCTGATGATACCATGCTACAATAAATGGTAAGTTGGTTTAAAAACTTAAATCTTCTTCTTCTACTGACATTGTTTTTTAGCCCGCCCTTCTGCTTTGAAAAAGCTTCAGAGCGGGCTTATGCAATCGATCTGGTGTCTGTCTGTCTGTGTGTCTGTCTGTCTGTCTGTCTGTTCCACTCGAAGGAGTTGAGCTAGAGAGTTGTTAAAAATAAAACCAACTGATTTGGTTTGTATTCCTATTGCAGTGGGGTGCTGGAATTAAAGGCACAGCGACTACAAAAGCATTAATGTTGTCGTCAGAGGTATGAAAAAGTTATCGCAGCCAGTTTGATTATCACAGTCCGGAGTTGAGCAGAGAAAATCAATCAAAGTATAGTAACTCATATCAACAGAACAGGATGAGGAGAAAATCACTTCTGATGATATCATGCTACAGTTTATGGTAAGTTTGTTTAAAAACTTAAATCTGCTCCTTCTACTGACATTGTTTTTAAAAACAAAACCAACTGATTTGGTTTGTATTCTTATTGCAGTGGGGTGCTGGAATTAAAGGCGCAGCAACTATACGAAAGCATTTATGTTGTCTTCGGAAATATCAAATGGTTATCGCAGCCAGTTTGATCATCACAGTCCGGAGTTGAGCCGGAAGAATCAAAGTATAGTAACTCTTATCAGTGGACTAGGATAAGGATAAAATCCTGATAACACCCAGCATGTTTGTGAATAGTATTTCAAATAAACCCCAGTGTATTTGAAGCCATACTGTAGTTATTTAGGCTTTACATTGAGCAATCACTTCTTCCACTTCCATGCACATCATTGAGGAGAAAACTGCAGACTACACAGAAGAGAGTACTGGAAGCAAACTTTAGGGTTATACTTAAAGTTCATAAAAAGTGAACTTGAAGTTCCGTTGATTTGCCTAAAAGTTTCTGGAAAAGTTAACTTGTCCGCAGTATTTACAACATTTTCTTAACTGAAAAGTTACTTTAGTAAACTTTTAGTTAAATTTTGGTGAACATTTCTTACTTTTAAGTATACTTTTAGTTGTGTTTTTAAAACACATTTACTAATCTTAAGGTGTACCTTTACCTACATTAAAAAGTGTCTCAAGTCTTAAGCAGCTCTTAACTTTAGCTGAACTTGAAGTTCACTCCAGCTATGTTCTGGAACGTTAACTTTTTTCCGCACGGGTTAAAACCGTCAAAATCACACATGTGCGTTTTTTTTTCTCGCGAAAACCTAACCTAGTCTCACCATACTACATTCAAAATTTGCTAATTCAATTCGGATAGTCAGTTTGGGTGTGACATAAACAAAGAACGCAATTTTATTGGCTACGGATCACTCAAAAGGCCGAAATCAGTTCGCCGAGAACAATTAGAGAAAATGGCATCGGAGTTAAGTTTTGAGGAAAGCCTAAAACGGCCCTCCAGCCCGAATAGGTCACCCCAAGCTTAAAACGACTGTATAGGACTTTAAAAGTTCACTAGTACAAAAGGTCTTTACGAGGGTTTTCGATTCTGCAGCACAAAATGGAAAGTAGAGCAGGAACAGAGTTTATTCACAAAAATATACGCACCAGGCGATCTCACAGATAGAATCGCAAGTGGAAAACACAGTGGAATCGCAAGTCCAAAAAACCTGATGACTAGCGAGGTAAAAACGATCAGTCTCTTGTTGACACTCTAAAGTACGTGTGAATTATATGTGGCAAACTTATTCATGTGCTTCTTACATAGGATCCTGCCATCCAAACTACATGTGACGCTTCACAGCGAACCAACATTACAGTGTTGCCAGAAAAGCTAGGCAAAATTCGGCTAAATACACACTTGTGCTGCGGGTGGCATCTCCGCCTGCCCACTAGGCAAACCGCAGGCACGCGTGTACAGTTGTTGCCTTGTGGGCAGGCGGAGATACTGGCCCGTTGCACACGGGTGTATTTAGCCGAATTTTGCCTAGCTTTCTGGCAACACTGCAACATTAGCCCGACCGATGAGAGTATTTCACAAGTCCAAAGATATCCTTTGACTGGTCAGGTAAAAATCTTCGTCTCTTTTTAAGACTCTTCGGTAATATAATATGTAGAAAACTAATGCATGTGCTTCTTACATAGGATCCTGCCATCCAAACTTCATGTGACATTTCACAGCGAACCAACATTAGCCCGACCGATGACAGTATTTCACAAGTCCAAAGATATCCTTTGACTGGTCAGGTAAAAATCTTCGTCTCTTTTTAAGACTCTTTGGTAATATAATATGTAGAAAACGAATTCATGTGCTTCTTACATAGGATTCTGCCATCCAAACTACATTTGACGTTTTACAGCGAACCAACATTAGGCCGACGGATAAGAGTATTTCACAAGTCCAAAGAGATCCTTTGATTTGTCCTGTAAAAATCTTAGTCTCTTTTTGACACTCTTTCGTAAGCGTACATAATATGTAGAAAATTAATTCATGTGCTCCTTACATAGGATCCTGCCATCCAAATGGAATGTGACATTTCAAAGCCAGCCAATGAAAGCCCGCCAGATAAAAGTTATGAATTACATTCGGAGGTCAGAAAAGATCATTTGACTCGCCAGTTACTTACATGAAAAAAAGTTATTTATGTGCTTTTTTTTATTTTCAGGAGCTTTTCATCAATCCTGAGAATGTAATGGACGAAAACGATGTTTCCACTGACAGCACCGGTAACAAACCAACCAGTTGCAAGGTATAATTTTTATTCTTTTACATGCACTGAAAAGAAAAACGAGCTATCATTTTCAAATATATAATTCTAATTGTTTTTTTCACATAGGAACTAATTGAACAGGCTGGCATGTTTCTCGAATCGCCTGTACTGCAACTCAAGCCTGAATTGGAAACGGCAGAAGAGGTAGTTACCGCTAGTCCAATGGTCGATCCAAATCATTTAAGACAGCTAGTGGAAGAAGTAGATGAAGATGCAGAGCCGCTAAGGAAGATTGCGTACCTCTATCTACTTCAGCTCGATATACAACAAATAGATCTCGTACAGTACGAGATGATCCTTGGCGAATTGATAGCAGGGCTTGCATCAGTGACGGATCAGGACGTGGATGGTAAGCGCATGTCTCTAACAATAACGTACATGTTATTTCGTTGTCACTGAGGCGTTCTTTTTTTCTTTTTTTTTTTTTTTTTTTTTTTTTTTTTAGAAATTATCCAGCAAGAAGACAGGTTTCTGATGAACTCATTAGTAAAGTATTTTGAGAATTATTACGACGACAGAGCGTTCTTGAAAGCCAATAATGAGCAATATGAAGACCCCAGATTTGAAGTCCACCACTTTCTGGTCTATGTTTCGTGCATAATACAAAGACTCTTCCAAGTGAACATCACTCGCAGTGGTCCTACTCTTACGGTGAGGCCACGGACACCAAGAAATCCCCAAGAAAATGTTCAGAAAAGGCCCAAGAGGCGAGGGGGAAATAACCTCGTACTTGAGTGTACACCACTAATTCAACAAATTCAGTCCAATTCAAACAAATTCAAGCTCATTCAACCTAATTCAAATCTAATTTCAATTCAATTCAAGCCAATTCAACCCAATTCAAACCCAATTCAAGCCAATTCAAACCCAATTCAAGCCAATTCAAACCCAATTCAAGCTAATTCACACACTAATTCAGTCCAATTCATAGGCAATTCAAGCCAATTCACAGCCAATTTACAGCCAATTCAAGGAAATTCACTTCCAATTCACGAAATTTGTACACCTAATTCAGCGGTTATTTCCCCCTTGCCAAGAGGACTAAAACAAGAGTGGACTATACTTTACATAATGCCAAAAAGCCTCGCCTAGAAGCCCCACAAAATGATTCGAGCGTAAGACCCCATTATTTTAAAAATGATGCGAATGCAATCGATACTTATATAACCCAAACAATTTTTATTGCAGAGTTCAGACGAAAAAATGACAAGGCCGTGTCAGAATCCAGTGAAAGCGACAACGTCGTGGGTGAAGAACATGGTTCTAGTCAGTAGGCATTTAAACAAACATCACCTGTCAGACATGCAAAAGGCCAACACCTCAAGACTGCAAGTGCTGAAGCAAGTGAAGAAGCACATGGAAGGCGGCATGAGACGAGTTAATGCAAAGGAAATCTTTTAAGGCCTTAAAATTAAGAAAACAAAGAAAGATACAATTACTCAAAGGTTTCTTGATTATGGTGTTGTTCTTGTGGCATGTTAAGAAGGTAATCTCCGTTGGAGAGAGTCGCATTGTTATTTGAAATTTTCATCTAATCACAATTTATTGGATAATCACATTTATTCGCAGAAACACGACACAAATGGAATGCTAATCGAGAAAAACGATAAAGTGCAAAACGAGGAGAACCATCCAGGTGAAAACGAGAAAAACGATCAAGAAGTCTACCATAATGTAGAAGATAAAGAAGTTGACCAGCAAGATGTTTAGGCTCGAGGTATGCTTTTAAAAACCCAATACAAAAAAAAAGAAACAGACCACGCGACCGTGACCAAAAAAATCCGGAGCGCCGGAACTTGAAAGCAGATGATACGTATGGTAGATGTCCCTACGCGTCGCAGGCCGCAGGGAAGCGGAGAGCTGTCGCGCTTGGCTAGGAGGGGGGAGGCGCGGGGTGGGAGGGGGCACCGGCCCGGCCGCCCGGCGGCCCAGCGCCCCGAGAGGTGGCGTGGAGTGGCGGGGCGCGCGCGCCGCCTCGCGAAATTTTCCCCCCTGTATAATATTATGCCAAACTGGCTGCTCGCTCTGCCGGTTGTTCTCTGCTGGCTGCGCTACTCTCTGCATACTGCTCGCTGTATGACAGTACGAGCAGGCTGATACCTTCGTATCATCTGCTAAAAAATGTATTAAATTGAATTCTGTCCTTCTGAAACTTTTCTTGTTTTTCAGAGGAAGAACAATCTTCTTTTGACATTAAAGTTAAGATGTTGAACTTGGAACGTGACCTGCTTTGCTTACATGCAATTTTATGACTACTTTTCCCTGTAATATGTTTGTATTCAATACAATGAGTAATCGCTTATAAGCATTTTTATTTTCTTAAAATGGCTATCAGATGCTAATCCCTGTTAAAGTCATATTATAAAACTGCTGAAAGCATCATCATGAAAACCATTTTTTTTTCTCTCATTTACTATATAAGAGTTTCCTAACACTGATTTTATTTCTTAAGATGTAATGGGAGCAAATAAGTGACAAAATTTTAGAATGATAGTGTAGTATTAGCAAGGAACGGGGAAGTGTCTAGCTCTTAACGAAGCCAGGCCTCAGAGTGGAGAATGACAGCGAGCTCGAAGCTCGCGCCTCCTTTTATTGGGAACTTGGCAAAACAACAGGAAGAACAAAGGCGATCGTAAAACAAAAGTTGGTTGTGAGACTGAGTTTCTATGCGGTCTGGTGGTAGTGATCTCTCCGGGCCGTGACAATGCGTTCTGCTGTGACCAGATAGGGTTATGTTTGTTGTCATAATACTACACTACTCCCTCTTTTCAAAACCCCTTCCTCCTTAGAACGCATGCCCCTTGACATAGTCTCACCAGTTTCCGCCTTAGTCTTCATTACAATCACGTAAATTTTACAATGCATGTTTAACATGTATCGACTTCTTTAACAATTCCAATAAATTATTTTATACTTAAATTGAAGACCTGAAACTTCCACCTTGTACAAGCCTACGGATTATTGAACCCTACTGGCTTGACACAGTGTGCATACAAAAAGAAATTGACTTTCCTCCTAACAGGTAATCACTGTATTAGTATGACACCTTGCCGGACCACCATCAGCTCCTTACTGATAGTAGCTTCAATCCTTTAAGGTTGATCAACCACGGAGTATATGTCAAATAATAAGTCCATTAAATCTTGCTGCCTTAAAGTCCTGCAATGGTGTAACAGGAAACCTGAAACACAATGAATCCTGGAACAGTAAATGTCGCACTTTTCTACCACTGCCTTAGGGCATGCTTTTGCTAGCCCTAGGTGTCTCCTACCCTCTAGCTAATCCTATCTACGTGACACCTTGAAAATCTAAACCTTTCATAACATCTTATAACCCTCTATAGGTTATGGATACTTAGCTTGTAAATAAAGGATGTCTTGCATATCTGATCCAGCGGCGCACAGTGGTACGGATGTCTGAAATTCTTGGCCGAAACCCCGTTTTGGAAAATGTTCCCATCAAACAAAATACGAGTTGTGTCTGATACAGAAATGTCCAAGGTACTTACATGGAATCGATCGGGATTTTTTTTGGTTCACTTTACGCCGCCTAAAAGACGTTTGAAACTAGGGGAACTTCCCCGCCTCATTTACCCGCTTGCTGAGCAAACAGTTTTCGCCGGCTTTTTATTACAAGTATTGGATTCCTTCGGTTTCATTTCAATCTGGGGTGTTCATTCTTGTGCTCTCGCCGGCCAACAAAGTATACCAACACTTCGAAACCTCATAATATCCTGATAAAAAAAGGGGTCCCCATAGACGATGTTTCAGCGTTTCAAGACGTTTTCTTCCGTTTGCTGCGGTGTTTCTCTGCTTTACATAAAGGTCATACCTCCTTGCATCGTTGGTGAACGTGCCAGAACGCGAAACAATGCGATTCGGCGATACGGAATGAAAACATAACTTTGAGCACGGAGTCTTGTCTTCTGCTGACGCGACCACCGGCGCGCACCGAACCTCACTCCCCCGACGCGACACCTGTTCTGGTTAGCATATCGGTTGTATCAATGCGAAGTAAATTTAGTTAGTTTAGGATCGTTTTCAAAAGAACTGGTGAGTTTCACTTTGTGCAGTTTTCATTGTTCTTTATAAATCGGTTCATTGAGAAGAAGAAAGAAATTATCGGCATTTATTGTTCCGTAGGAAAATGAAGGTGTCAGTTCCTCGATTAGAATTAGTGAATATTACACGGGAAAAAGCCGGACAGACTAGGGACAAGCAGAGAAGTCACCTGCAAGATTATTGTTTTGAGAAATTGCAATCAATAGTAGTAGATCGCGACTTATCAGAAAAAGAAGTTAAAAGTCTGAGATCAACAGTGTCTATATTTTGCTCCAAGTATTTCCTGGCTCTGGATAAAGTCAAAAAAACCTGAATTAATTTTCAAAAACAATGCTGTTTGGTTGGCTGGCGAAACTGACTTTGAAGTGGAGGGAAAAGTGAAAAAGAAGTCTGATAATGTAGGTGGAAGGCCTTCACTTTCATTTAGTGACTCAGCACCCAGGACCCAAAGGACAAAGGTAGCACAATTAGGGAAGGACCGCTGTACTGAGGAGTTATTGAAAGCTGCTGAAACTGCGCTACGGAAAGCTGGTAATGAGGCGGGCGCAAAACTTGTTAACTATTTGATGTGCAATCTTAGTTCTGCAATGTGGTTGAAGATGAAAAATTCACCACTTACAAGTGACAAGTTGAGTGTAGAAGAGGCTGTTTCCCTATTAGTTGATGCAGACCTTATTAAACATCAATACAATCCAGGCGCGTAGCCAGGGGAGGTTACAGGGTCCGCCCCTACGGACCGGTCCGTATTTTTGGGATTTTTGTAGGATTGAATGTCCGGCGAGGTGCGCAAGATGGGCCGAGGGAGGGGCGGCGCGAACGGCGGTGATTACGGGTCATTTGTATCAAAATAAAGTAATTAAAAGTAAATGAAATAATTTTTACCCCCCCTCCCTAAATGTCCGGGCCGGACCCCTCCCCCACGGCGAAATCCTGGCTACGCGCCTGATACAATCTGGTAAGATATGCGGCTTAAACACACAATGCAGATATATTTCCCCCCTAACATAAAGTCCTAGAGGAGAAAAGGAATTCCTTGCCTCCCTCTGACAAAGTAATAATTACTAAAAAATCTGCAGAGGTAGAATTACAAACCCTTGTGGACATGGATGCCCCAAAAATTATAAGAGTTTTAGAAAGAGAAGGAAAACCTATCACTTTTTTAGATGGCAAGTTTGTTCTGACCCAAAAGTGGGGATGTGATGGTAGTGGTGATCATTCACTCCATAGGCATAGTACTGGGGGAGAAGGCCCTGTCCAACAAAACATCCTACTCACAGCACAGGTGCCATTACAATTACAGTTTATTCCCTCACTTGAGTCAGAAGCAAATGAGTAAAACTTTGCGTAACCAGCTCATGGCTGACCCTTACTATTTTTTCTGTGGGTAAAAATGGGCTTAATATTTTGTGATTGGTCCAAAACAAACTCACCTTGAAGGATTTAATTTTATATTAACTATTGGCTGAGTTAGGGAGACCAGTGGTTTTTAGGTGTTTATAGCGACTAAATATCTTAAATTCCCCTGAACTCCAGCAAAAGCAATGTCGGAGGCAGGTATGGGTTGGAGTCAAGTCAATTGCGTAAGAAGAAACTAAAAATGCCCATATAGACTTGTTACGAGCACTTCAACTTTTCCCGTCCAGATTTTTGAACTATTTAATGAAAACATTTTTTTTCAGCCCTTGCCCCTTGAGTCAAGATTACTGGTCCACCTCTAAAATTAAGTTTAAGGTAAGTGCTAAAACATTTAAAAAATCTGGAACGGGGTTTTTTGAAACAAGGAAAGCGTTCCAGGAAGCGCTAAAAATATATCAACAATTCTACTGAAAAAGTTCCTAAATGAGAAAATATCATTCCAAATCTCTTTCAAACAATAGTTTATGACTTTCCTCAGCTTCCCTTTATCATGTCCACTTTTATCAAGTAGAAATATAATGTTCAGTAACCCTAATTATGTAGGAGCAAGTTATATTTTAATAATAAGCCTCTTTTAAACTGTATTTACTCATTCATCGCTTGTTTGTTGGCTCAAAGACCTTTTTCTTGATTATTAATTATTACCATTATTACTCTCAACAAGTTTACATTGTGATTGATCATTCAACCTAGCAGCCGACGTGAGATGTAAACATCTTATTGGCAGTGACCAATGGGAGTTGGGGAATACCCTCCAGTTTGCTTCGTGCTCCTCCGCCCAGCCCCTCTGCTCCCCTACCTCTCCCCCTGCCCTGTGTGTGTGCAGTGTGCAGGCCTGCAGGTCTCAGGTCTGAATTTGTTCGTTTGGTAGCAGCAAGCTGTTCGTTGTTTGGCAGTGGGGGTCTGAAATCCGCGCATTTGGCGGAAAACCGCACAGTCTGGCAGCACTGGTTTGGCATTTGCGCGGATTTACGTCTCAAGAGTTTGCTGTCTCTCTGAATTTTGTGAGTGATGTGATTACTTCGATTAACCTAAAATAATTAGCTTTTAAAATTTGTAGTCCTAATCTTACAATTATCTTATTATAATCTGCAGTAATGAACAATTATGTCGACCGATCAGTCGGATCCTTCTACATCACAAACTTCCAATCATCCTAACCTGGACCTGTAAGCAATAAAGTCTTTCTTGACATATTTTGGGGGTTTCTGTGTCTGTTCTAACATTTACTGTTTCTACCTTCAGAGGGAATGTATTTGAACAAATAGGAGGGTTTAAAGCGGATTTAAGTTTGCTAAATGCACCACAGACCAGAGATACAAGTGAAACTGCCGAGCCTGAGATGTAAGTGGTTACTATTATTCCTTCCTCTAACGTACAAAAATTGAATATCATGACTAATTCACAGTTTCTTTTTTCATAAAAACTTAGAGTACTACCATGTTCTATTGGACTGATTCGTGAACACTCAGTTTGTTCTGCTTCTGGTAAGAAGAAGTCCCAGCTCTTGCCCTTAGAACAAAAACTTCTTAAGTTGAGGACTAATGTGACATCTACACTGTGAAAACTATCGTCGTAAATTTACGACATTTTTTGTAATTTTAATTTACAAAACATGTCGTAAATTTACGACAGCCCATTCCTGCTCGTCGGTCAATTCCAAGTCGATAGGGAGTGCTTGTAAATTTACAATTTCAAATTGTAATTTTACGACTTTTATCATGGAAAATTTTCCCGTAACCCTTACGAGTATTTTTCACAGTGTATCAGCAAAGTTTGTAGCAACCATTATGAAGAATTTTTGACGAGGTACAACCAAAGACAGAAAGTATGTGGTGCAAAGTTAAAGTGTTCTGGATCACGAACTGGAGATCTTCGCACTATTGACTATGAAAATTATGAAAATGCAAGACGATATGGTGAATTCGCTCTTGTCCCAGGACAGCTGTGGTGTTTGACATGTAGATTACATGTTCGAAAAGTTATTAAAACTGAACAGGAGATTAGAAACAAGCTGAAGAAGGAAGCAGAGGAATGTGGGAAAAAATATGAAGAACCCTTTGACCCTGGCTCACCACTTGTAAGTGAAAGTGAAAGTGAAGAGTCAAGTGAGAGTCAAGGTACCAAGAGCACAGCCACAAACCCATCTTTGAGCCAGACTGCTGATGCAGATTTCCCAACTCCCCCTCAGTGCGCAAGAGAAAAATTAAACCAGGCATTGACTGTGTTTGGAAAGTCACCTGTTGATACTAAGAAGTTTTCACGATCAAAAACTTATGCTAGTGAGAAGTTACAAGAAGTCGAATCAGCGGTTAAAAAATCAGCCGCCAGTTCATCTAGTGCCATACGTAGTGAGAATGTAAATAAAGATTTTGATGAGATGTTAGAGCGGCTAGTTGAAAAATTTAATTCAGTATGTACCACTACTTCTGAAAAGTTCATGATATTGTCTATTTTACCTCCTAATTGGAGTCGCCAAAAAGTCATGGACACATTTGGGTGCACCAAGTACTTTGCTCAAGCAGTTGAGAGAAAAGTGGAGAGAGATGGTATTCTGTGTACTCCAACCCCGAAGCAAGGTAAAAGGCTTTCTGATGAAACAGAAAAGAAAGTGATTGCAACATATGAAGATGACATGCACGGCCGTTTGATGCCTGGAAAGCGTGATTACAAGAGTGTCATTATTGATGGCAAGCGCGTTCAAGTCCAGAAGCGGCTGCTCTTGCTAACCATCAAAGAGCTTCATCAATTATTTTTAGAAGAGTTCCCAACCTTCCAAATATCTCTTTCCAAGTTTGCCATGTTAAGACCAACTTATGTCATTCTTGATGGGGCTTCAGGCACACATTCAGTTTGTGTGTGTACTATTCATCAAAATGTGAAGTTGATGTTGCATGGTGCACGTTTAGGAGATAGTGTAAGACTACAAGATGGTGAAATAGTTCAAGGTTTCAAGAATTTAGAAGAGTGCATGTCTATAATGCTGTCTGAAACTCCGACTGACGAGTGTTACTTTGGCACATGTACGCAATGTCCCGGTACACAGAAGATTAAAGAGAAACTTGAAGAAATTTTTAATGCCAAAATGATTGAAACAGTTGAGTACAAACAGTGGACTGTGGTTGATCGATCTGATCTCATAACTGTGACACAAGATAGGGATGAGTTTATTGATTTATTTTTGGAAAAAATGGAAAAGTTAATTGAGCATGATTTCATTACTAATCAACAAGCGACATTCATGTCTAAAAGAAAATCTATTTTGCAAGAAGGTGAAATATTTGTTGTGGGTGATTTTACCATGAACTACAAACCAGTTATTCAAGATGCAGCTCAAAGCTATCACTGGACCAATGCTGGGATAACTTTACACCCCTGGGTTTGCTACTTTTTAGAAGACGGCATCATCAAGCATAAAAGTTTCATCATGGTCTCTGACAATCTTCATCATGACACAGGAACAGTTTACGCTTTTCAAGTGAAACTTATTGAACAACTTAAAATTATTTTGCCAAATATGAAGAAAGTTATCTATTCCTCTGATGGGGCAAGAAGCCAGTACAAAAATAAAAAGAATGTTGCTAACTTGTGTCACCATTTTGTGGACTTTGGAGTGGAAGCCGAGTGGCACTTTTCAGCTACCTCTCACGGTAAGGGTGCTAGTGATGGAGCTGGTGGCAGTGCCAAACGTTCTGCTTACAAAGAAAGCTTAAGAAGTCCCACTGAAGGGCACATACTCACTGCGCCTGACTTTGTAAAATTTGTTAATAAAGAACTTGAGAAGATAACAGCTGTCTTTGTATCTAATGAAGAGGTTCAAGAGCAAAACCAGAATTTAAAGTCAAGATTTTCTGATGCAGAAAAATTGCCAGGAATATCATCTTATCACTCAATAATCCCAGTGTCTTCAAAAGCTGTCATAGTCCGAAGATACTCTTACTCTTCAAACTCTGAGAGAATTCAGCTGGTTGCTGAAAAACCAGATTCTTTAGATAATTTATCAGGCTTTGTGACAATCATTTATGAAAACCAATGGTGGCTCTCAAAAATATCATCAGTGGAAAGGACTACTGTTAAAGTTCGAAGACTTAACCCTGCTGCTTCGAAGAGAGGATTTAGGTTCTCAGCAAATGATTCAGATCCCTCCCTCTCTCGAGAGGATTTGTTGGTGGTGGTTACCCCTACAACCAATGATAATGTTTCATTTAGTTTGCCTAAACAATCTAGAACTCTGACAGAGCAAACATTTGCATCAAAACAAGCAACAAGGTAAGATATTTCTTTTTGGAAAGGTGTTAATATTCTAAATTATTTTAAGTAACTACAACCCTGTATTTTTTTTTACAGCTCGGCAAATTCTCCAATTCTGGGCACCAGTACCAGAGGCAGAGAAAGAAGACGACAGTAAAAATTAATACAATGGAATGTGCGTTACAAATCTGGTATGAATAGTTTCCTGCAGTATCATTACTCCACAATTACTATAAATAATTATTTTATTTTTTCCAGACTCATTGCTCAACTTCATAGTTTTCAAATATTAAATTTTTCAATATTTATAAATAGATTTGCATACTATTGTACTCCAGATTGTGTCTGTTTCATCAGATTCCTCATTCCTCTTGAGATAAGCTGCTATCTGATTGTCAGCCTGTGAGGTAGACCACCACAACACACATGTGCAAGGTACTTTGCCTATCCAAGGTTCCGCAGGCGTCTCTTTAGAGGGGCCCTTCATGAAGACACATAGAACTGATAAAAGAAAGTCATAGCCTATTGTTTAAAAGAGATTTGGAATGATATTTTCTCATTTAGGAACTTTTTCAGTAGAATTGTTGATATATCTTAAGCGCTTCCTGGAACGCTTTCCTTGTTTCAAAAAACCCCGTTCCAGATTTTTTAAATGTTTTAGCACTTACCTTAAACTTAATTTTAGAGGTGGACTAGTAATCTTGACTCAAGGGGCAAGGGCTGAAAAAAAATGTTTTCATTAAATAGTTCAAAAATCTGGACGGGAAAAGTTGAAGTGCTCGTAACAAGTCTATATGGGCATTTTTAGTTTCTTCTTACGCAATTGACTTGACTCCAACCCATACCTGCCTCCGACATTGCTTTTGCTGGAGTTCAGGGGAATTTAAGATATTTAGTCGCTATAAACACCTAAAAACCACTGGTCTCCCTAACTCAGGCAATAGTTTATATAAAATTAAATCCTTCAAGGTGAGTTTGTTTTGGACCAATCACAAAATATTAAGCCCATTTTTACCCACAGAAAAAATAGTAAGGGTCAGCCATGAGCTGGTTACGCAAAGTTTTACTCAAATAAGATTTTGTTCAGTAACCCTTCACCATCCTCCTCAAGGTTGTGTAAACCAATTAGAATCCAACATAAAAAAGAAGATAAGGATACAGTCATAGATGAGGAATTGTACTTCCAGGAAAAAATATCCCATCTTGTTGAAACTAAAGTAAATCTCCAAAATGGAGACATTAGTCATTGTTTTAAATGCACCATGATATATGGTAAAACAAGAACTTTTCTGACAAAGGCCTCTTCTCAGTCAGCATGCCCTGCTTGTGGTGCTACACCTAATCAGATGTGTGACCGTACTCGAGCAGTACACCTTGATCCATTTAAATATGGCATTTCCGTTCTCCACTGCCGAATTCGGTTTTTAGAGTGTGTTCTGCACATCTCATATAGGCTGGAAGTTAAAAAATGGTCTTGCAATCAGTCTCTGTACTCTGCCCGGAAAAAAGAAATACAAGAAGCACTCAGAAAAGAACTTGGCCTACTAGTCGATGTCGTACAGCATGGTTCAGGCAGCACAAATTATGGCAATACAGCAAGAATTTTTTTTTGAAAATACTCAGGCTGTAGCAGACATCACAGGATTTGATAAGGAACTGTTGGACAGATTTTACACAATCCAAACAGCATTAGCTTCTGCAAGTAGAATAGACCCAGAGAAATTCAACATATTTTGTCTGCAAACTGGTGATCGATATGACCAGCTGTACCCCTGGTATTACAAGCCACAAAGTGTTCATTTTATACTAATTCATTGGGCAGATATTATTAAACACATGGAATTTCCTATGGGATATTTTTCTGAAGAGGCTTTAGAGGGAAGTAATAAATATGTGAGGTCCTTCAGGGAACACCACACAAGAAAGAACTCCTTAGAAAATACTATGGAAGACTTATTCAACAGACTTGTCCTGAATGGTGATGTGCTGTACTCTTCCACTAGAAAATGTCAACCAAGAGTTCACAAAGAATTGCCTCCCTCTGTTTTAGAATTATTAAAAAGTCCCTCATCAAAATTACTGGTGTAATTATTTTAGGCCCATATGACACTCCCACACTTACTCCCAATAATTTCACATGGCAAAAAAAAACAAAAAAAAATTCCTTGTCCGAAAAAGAAATTGCATGGTAAAAACAGGTACAAACAGAATATTCACTGTTAAAACTGTTATTAAAATTCATAACAAAAATGTTGTTAATTTTAATAACATCAGTGGTTTAATAAACCTGTTGTGAAATTTTACAAACCATGTTATTAAAATTCATAAGTGGTTGTGAAATTTAAGAACGGTTGTCACTTTTCATGACCAGTTGTGACTTTTAAGATATGCGTTTGTACTTTTCCTATAAAGTTTGTAACTTTTCAAAACTGAGTTTTTTATTGGCTGAGGCGGTCTTAACCTATCTTAAGATACCATATCGATCAGCCATACTTAAAAAAAGAGATGAGTTTAAGAATTTATGCTTAGCATATTCTTTAACCACATTTCTTGACTGAAAGATTATGGCCGACGAAGCTCATAAGGTCTTGCCTTTCGCTAGTTTTTAAAATGGTTCGTCCTCAGACCTGTTCTGAATTTACCGCCTCGTCACCCACATCATGAATTTCTCATTTTGTGAACTTCGTATAAAAAATTCTTCTTCCCTCTCTCCCCTCGCCCCCTCCCTGCGGTTGTCTGTACCGCGTTTTTGAACAGACTTCTCCACATTTCACTCTTTCCATCTCATCATCCAACATCATCGACGCAGGGTTCTGAGGTGAGAGTCTACTCGTCAAGATATCCTTCAAGAAAATCCTTTGCTGATAGGCCGCATGTCAACTTAAACTGAAAACTTCCAACGTTAACGATTACTTAGACCTGTAGTATTAAGAGCTCTGGAAGGTTACATGCATGCCATTATGATTGTGTACTGATACCTCTGATACTCTAAAGCGCACGTCTGAGTATTTTGCTTTGATTTTCAGGCTCCCTGTGCTGGCTCCTATGCTCCACTCATGATAGTTACGTGGCAGCCAAAACCTCTCTCACTATGGGTAACTAATGTTTTGCGCAAGTTAATGTTTTAAGTTTGTATGTAATTATAATAATTAGTGAAATTTGCCTTTGTGTTCCAGAGCTCAACAACACTTCCTTCTTTTGCCCGCACTGCACATTTACATCTGATTATGTGGCCAGGCACTTGCAACAACGTTTACGTCACCGTCATATCAGTGGATATTTTCATTGTGGATTTAGGCACTGTTCAGCTGCACTTAATTCTGAGGCTGCTCTTCGAATGTATATCCTTCGTCACCACAGAAAGTTTTCAAAAGTGAATTGTAGTGCACCACCTTCAACAAGTGATGACCAAGGAAGGTACAACTGCTCCCTTCAGTTTTGTGCAAAAAGACTTGACTCTCACAAGCAATTAATTTCGCACCTCAAATACCATATGAAGTTACAAATTTTAACACCTTGCTCATTCCCTTATTGTGATAAAGAGTATAGCAATGTTCAGTCTTTCTCAGGGCATCTTACAAGGAATCATGCAAATTGTGTTTTAA
>JAHWGI010000103.1:0-20379 GCA_029379305.1 Frankliniella fusca
CCCAGTCCAAAAATCCCATGGACACTATGGAATTCCATGATCTCTTTTCCATGGATAGAGGTCTGTTTTCCATGTAAGATGCATCATATTCCATGTGGTGTCTGTTTCCATGGGCGTTCTACCATGGAAAAGTTTTTCCCTTGGAACAAGATTCCATGGAATATCGCTTTCCATGTGAGGACTCCAAGGGAAATTTCTTACCATGGGTAAAGGCCCCATGGAAAAATGATTGCCATGCGAGAGGACTTCATGGAACGGTTGTCTTTCCATGGGGTGACCTATCCCATTGGGCACTTGCCTATCTTTACCATGGAAACAATTTCCCATGAAAATTAAAAGGGCTGTAAAATCTATAATTATTGGAATTGCGATCTGAAATTTGGTATGTAGCATCTACGATGAATTTTAGTAGGGCCATTTAAATTTCATTCAAATCTGAGAACTTTTTTCTGGCAACTCGAAAACGGCTTGAGCTAGGCAAAAACAGCCACCAGATTTGGCTCCGCCTCGTTTCCGACACCCTATATCCGTGTTTCATTTATTTCGATCAGACTTCTCTTTGTCGTTTTGTGGACTTAAAACTTTTGTTATTACTCCATGGAGTTAGTACTCTATTCCATAGAGACGGTCAGCTGCCAAGGAACCTTATTTCCATGGAAAGTACCTCACATGGAAGTGGGCAAAAACTACATGGAAAGTTATCCTCCATGGGGAAATGTCTCCCATGACATTCCTTGATGTCCCATGGCTCATGGGAACGATCATGGGATTTCTGGACTGGGTTACATAGAAGTCTAGACACCTTAGCCGAAAGGTTTTGATCTCGTTGTTGCGCATCTGCACCAGCTGAATTTCGGACTTCCCTGGGTCGTTCGGGAGGGGTATGTCCTTAAGCGCTTCCTCCACGCCGGGCCCGAGATATACTTCCTCAAGAGGAACCTGCAAACAAGAACTTTACTATGTTTTCCCAAACTTTTAGTAGAATTGAATAACGAATTATAAGTAATAGTCACATTTACCTGGAAGTGGGGGTGGGTGACGTCGATGGTGACCACGCTCGGCAACACATTAGGGCGCATGTAGTTCTGACACAATTGTTTGAGGTAGGTCAGTGACACTTCTTTCAGCTTGTGAATCATGATGTCCTCAGTTTGAAAGAGGGCATTCATTTTGTTGAAATACTGAAGAGTATACTTCAGGAACAAGAGATTGGCATGAATGATGGGATTTCTCAATAAATCGAGAAGCTCAGCCGCTTCTGCATCCTTTTTGTCCTCGAGAGCCATGAGGGTAAAAAACTCTTGCAAAGGGACCTTGTTATCTAGTAGCCGAACAACACACGGATGAAGTACCAGCCACCTCGTCCGCGAGGGGTTGATCATCTTTAGTTGTGCCTGATGGTAATATTCCTGAAACTCTTCCAAAATCGCAGATCGCTTCGGGCTACCCGACACGTAATTCGCAACTCGACGGATCAGTGCCTCTACTTTTGCGGGCAGCTTCTTGCAGGCGTGACTAGCGGCGATAGCAGCAGAGTGGCAGATACAATTTAGCAGAATCAGCCATGGGCAAATTTCTTTCAGCCGAGAGAAAAATGAATTATGAACTCCTACCATCACAGGAGCATTGTCACAAGCCAACCCAACTATATTTGTCAAAGGGATGTTATATCCCTCTAAAGTTTCTCTGAATTTGCCAAAAATATTAGCTGCTGAGCAATCTGTTGGATCCAGTTCAATGAGTTCTAATAATTGGGTGACAAGAGAGCCTGAAATAATGAATGTCAAATAATTAAACAAAATTACTTTCAGTAAAATTAAAACAATCATATTTATTGTATTACTAAGTCTTACCTGTTCTAGGACAAACCTACACTACAACTGCACACATTTTTTTTGTGTTTCCTTTATCAGTGCTTTCATCTACCAGCACAGACAATTTACAATTTCTAAGGTCATTAGCCAAATCTTCCTTTTCTGTAGCTCCTAAGACATTCTGTATGATGGCAGTACATTTAGTTCTATCCAAGCTCATGTTTTGTGCAATTTTAGAATCTGGGAAACATTTCTTGCAGAGCTCAACCAGGTGATCAGCAGTCAAAATGGCAATATTGTGCTCAGCATAAAAAGAAGATATTTTAATTTCTGATTTCTTAACCACCTCTTTCAGTTCTTCTTCTGCACGGCGATGCCGGGGAGGTTGCTGCAGGGCCTCCGCGATATTCTTCACTCCTTTCAATCCTTTTGCATTTTTTTGGTGCACTTCAGTGTCTGCATGTCTCATCAATTCCGATCGGCCTGCGGCAAGATTACGGCCACAGGGGATACAGCGAACGTATTTCTTATTGCCCTCAACAGGTGCAACCCAGCCCTTAAACATATCCTCCCCTAGCCACTTGTCACAGAATTTCTTCCCAGGGTAAAATTCCCATGATGCCCATAGGAACAAATGCCCTATTCCTATGGGCAGAGTACCTTTGCCCATGGGCAGCCCCAAAACCCATGGGCAGTTCCCATAGCCAACCCATGGGAATCACTTGCCCATTGGCAGGGACGATTGCCCATAGCCAACTAGCCTATAGGAACGCCTTGCCCATAGGTAAAATGCCTATGGGCATCCAATGCCCATAGGTAACTTGCCTATGGGAAGTTCTTCGCCCATAGAAAAGATTTCCCATGAAAGTTCAGAATGCTGTCAAATGTATAGTTTTTGTAATATCGATCTGAAATTTGGTATGTAGTATCTAGGGCGAAATTAAGTAGGGCCATTTTAATTTTATTGAAATCGGAGCATTTTTTTCTGGCATCTTGAAAACGGCTCGAGCTACCTGCAAACGGACAGCAGATTTGGCTTCGCCTCGATTCCGACACCCTGAAACATGTTCCGTTGATTCCGTAAGGCCTTTTTAATTAAGGCTTTGTCGCTTTCAACATTTGAAAACCCATAGGACACAATACGATAGGAACTAGCCTATGGGCGAGCTTCCCATAGCCACATCTCCCCATAGGCAATCTTCCCATACAAACATATGCCTATGGGATCACCATGGGTTCCCATGTTCCATAATTTCATGGGTTTGTGTCCCCATGGGTGTGTTATGGGGATGCCCATGACTGCCCATAGGAGAGTTCATCCTATAGGAATCACCATGGGAATTTTACCCCGGGTTCTCTCTAGCTTTAGCATCCTCGGTCTTTTCTTGTGAGTTGAGCTCGCCCCTCCGTCTCCTTTTGCTTTTCGGAGTTGTCTTCGAAGAAGACGCACTTGCACCGTCGGGCGAATCCACTTCAAACTCCTCATCGAAATCAAAGTCCATTTTGCAACTGTTTACAAAACATTCGTAGGTTAGGGATCACAAAACGGCGTAGCACCAGCGGTTTCTGCAAGTAGCTTGATCCTATTATTATTGTACTTACTTTACAGTACGACAGCATTTAATTATAAATTTGTACTTGACGGCCAGTCTCCTTCGGAATTCTTCAAGCGCGGGGAAACGAAAGCCCGTTCAGCTGAACCCTCGAAACTGTGGCAGTGCCTTCCTGCTTGTGACGGCCTATTCTTCTGCACGGCAAACGCAAGTTAATGGCTCTGCCACTAGAGCGCAGCACGCGATACTTCTGTGGTACACTGAACGAGGCTTGCAGCGCAAGTGCAGCCAACATTATTGTCAGACGCGTAAAAATTTAGCTCTTGCGTGAAAAATATCAAAAAAAAATTAAAATAGACCTAAAATCTCGAAAAATCCCTCTTTTTCCCTCCTTTTCCCAAAACATCCCTTTATCCCACGACATCTCCAAAAATCCCGAAAAACGGGATAAAATCCCGCATCTGGCAACACTGAGCTGCAGCGTATTGATTTGTGTTCAGGTAAGTGTAAGTGCTTTGTTATTTTTTATAGAAATACATGATAAGATGCATAAAAGCCGAGCTCTTACGTCTGTGCCGAAAGTGAGGTTGTGTTGACCGTTGACCGAAACCTCTGCTCAACTTTCGCGACATTCGTTTCGTATTTCATAGAAGTCATGTTTTTACCATTTCTAACACTCAATAACTATTATTGTCTGTCCGTCTTTTCTGTCGTGTCAGTTTATTTCTATTGTAAAACTAGTCATTGTTTTCTGCAGGTCGATGTCACACCATGCAGAAAGACGAACTTGTACTGGAGTGCTTTAAGCCGGGCGTCGACAAAGATGGAAAAGCTCGATTCGTTTGCAAGTTCTGCGAAACGATTTACGCCCCAAACACATCGCGCCAGAGAGTGCACCTTTTGGAGAAATGCAAGAATGTTCCCATGACTGTGAGAATGCGATTTCCTAACGCATTTGGCTTGCGAGCGACAGAAAGTACAGCCGGGTCAACTCAAGAAGAAGAGTTCCTTGAGGACAACAGCAGTGGTACGTAACTCTAGTCGGTCACGTCGGTCACCACGCCCTGCCCGTCCCCGTCCTGCCCGCCGAGGTCGCCCTCTGCCTGCCCGCCCTGCCGCCCGCCTTGCCCGTCCTCGCCCTGCCGCCCGCCTTGCTCGTCCTCGCCTTGCCCATCCTCACCCAGCCCGTCCTCGCCCTGCCACCCTGCCCGCCCTGCCCGCCCTGCCGCCCGCCTTGCCCGTCCTCGCCTTGCCCATCCTCGCCCTGCCCGTCCTCGCCCTGCCCGCCCAGCCACCCTGCCCGCCCTGCCGCCCGCCTTGCCCGTCCTCGCCCCGCCCGTCCTCGCCCTGCCCGCCCAGCCACCCTGCCCGCCCTGCCCCCCCTGCCGCCCACCTTGCCCGTCCTCGCCCTGCCCGTCCTCGCCCTGCCCGCCCAGCCACCCTGCCCGCCCTGCCCGCCCTGCCGCCCGCCTTGCCCGTCCTCGCCCCGCCCGTCCTCGCCCTGCCCGTCCTCGCCCTGCCCGCCCAGCCACCCTGCCCGCCCTGCCCCCCCTGCCGCCCACCTTGCCCGTCCTCGCCCTGCCCGTCCTCGCCCTGCCCGCCCACGCCCTGCCCGCCCAGCCACCCTGCCCGCCCTGCCCGCCCTGCCGCCCGCCTTGCCCGTCCTCGCCCTGCCCGTCCTCGACCTGCCCGTCCTCGCCCTGCCCGCCCAGCCACCCTGCCCGCCCTGCCCGCCATGCCGCCCGCCTTGCCCGTCCTCGCCTTGCCCATCCTCGCCCTGCCCGTCCTCGCCTTGCCCATCCTCGCCCTGCCCGTCCTCGCCCTGCCCGCCCAGCCACCCTGCCCGCCCTGCCGCCCGCCTTGCCCGTCCTCGCCCTGCCCGCCCTGCCGCCCGCCTTGCCCGTCCTCGCCCTACCCGCCGAGGCCGCCCTCGGCCTGCTCGCCCTGCCGCCCGCCTTTACACTTCACACACACATTCAAATACTGAGCAACGGTATAACAACAGTGTTTCTGATGGTTACAGAATCTGGCCAGCGATCAGGATTCACAAGTCCCACGCCATCCTGCAGCTCTGCAACTTCCGGGACCGGGACAACTCGAGGTGGCGTTGCAGGCGGAGGAGCGGTGCGGAGGTCAGCGTCTATGGAGCGTTTTGTCGACTACGTGGGGGTCGATGAGAAGAAGAAGCTGGACGCGTCATTTGCTCGCGCGATGTTCGCCTCCGGCCTGCCCCTGTCGACATTCAGCAATCCATACTGGACTGCCTTCTTCAGCTCACTGCGGCCCTCGTATCAAATTCCTTCCCGGTACTTCTTGGGGGGAAGCCTGCTTGACGAGGAGTTCAAATCGTGCACAGCTGCGAACAAGTTGCAAGTGGACAACGCCCCGGCCCTAGGAATCATGACTGACTCATTTACCAATGTAAGGCAAGAGAGTGTTATAGACATTGTATTAACAACCCCAAGACCCGTCTTGTACAAGCAAATCTATCGTGGGGTGACTAGGGAAACCGGAGAATATTTAGGTACGGAGCTTAAAATGGCTATAACAGAAGTAGGCCCAGATAAAGTTTGGATTCTAGTCACAGATAATGCTTCTAATATGCGGGTTGCTTGGGAGATTGTTACTAGAGAATTTCCCCATATCACAGCTGTAGGTTGCTCCGCACATTGCTAGAATCTCCTGTTTAAAGATTTGATTGAAAATTTGTCTGTCCTTTCAAAGTATATTAAGCATTCAAGAACTATTGTCCGAAAGATTTAAAAAAGTTCAAATGTTTTAGCTGTTTTTCAGGAAAAACAGAAGGAGAAGTATGGGAATAAGTGTATAAGTCTCAAACTTCCAAGAAAAACTAGGTGGGCAGGAGGAGTAATTATGATTAAGTCACTTATTAGAAACAAGGCTGTCCCCGATTTTTGCGGACGCTCGGAGGGCGCCAGGGACTTGGTTTCCCCGCGGAGACGATACCTGGCCGGGAAGGCACTCGTGGCCAGGAGTCGTCCCAGGGAGGAAACAGCCCCCGGGAGGGGCAGGGGCGAGCCGCCGGGGCGGCTCCACCCCCGCAGCCCCTCAAGGACACCCCAAGGGTCACGCAAGAATTTCCCCCGATTTTTGCGGACGCTCGGAGGGCGCCCCAGGGGAGGAAACAGCCCCCGGGAGAGGCAGAGGCGAGCCGCGGGGGCGGCTACACCCCCGCAGCCCCTCGAGGACACCCCAAGGGTCACGCAAGAATTTTCCCCGATTTTTGCGGACGCTCGGAGGGCGCCAGGGATTTGGTTTCCCCGCGGTGACGACACCTGGCCGGGACTGCCGTCGTGGCCAGGAGTCGTCCCAGGGGAGGAAACAGCCCCTGGGAGGGTAGGGGTGAGCCGCCGGGGCGGCTCCACCCCCGCAGCCCCTCGAGGACACCCCAAGGGTCACGCACGAATTTTTCCCGATTTTTGCGGACGCTCGGAGGGCGAGTCCTCCCCCCGCCCTGTTGAGTTCGACCGCCAACGATGTCGCCCCATCCTGCTCTCGCAGCACTTCCGGTCCCCTGTTTTGGTGGACCAATGTGGCCAACACCACAAACACCACGCGGCCCTCATTCTCGACGGCGGGGTCCCCTGGCGGCGCTTTGTCTCGGATCTTCCGCACCAGCCCATTCAGCATTTTTAGGTCTAAAATGATGTCGCTGTGGAGCCCTATATCCACGCTCTCCCGCGACGTCGTTTGTACTTCCGGATCCCCGCCTCTGGCTTTCGGAAATCTCGCCAGATACGCCTTTGCCTCGGTGTAAAAATTAAGATTTGCCGCTGGTTGGTCCGTCATGACTGACCTTGCCAGCCTCATCAGGTCCCAGACCTGCTCGGCTATCGGGCGCAGTGCTGCAATCTCCAACAGTTCGAAATTGCTGATGGCTATTTTCGGAGCTGGATGGCCCCCGCGTGCAGCCACCAGCCCCCTGAGCGAGTTCAAACACCCCAGTTGCCCGAGTATGGCCTTTGTCTCAGCAATTTCGGCGTCTGTCACCACCGGCAACGGGAACGCCCCTCTCCGCGGGTGTGTGAAGTGCGCCCTCAGCTGTTCTTCGCCCGTGCCCCCGGCCCCTGGTGTCGTTGCTCCGACCTGCTTTCGAACGGCGCCTGTCGCAACCGCGGGGCCCTGCCCCGCGGGGTGTGCTGCGCGCCGCTGCTGATGTTTGCTTATTCGCCACGCCCTGATTTTCTGCAAGAAAACTTGGATGACCTTTCTGAGGCTCGCCGTGCTGCCATCCTTGAAGTTTTTCTGTGCCCAGGCGACCGCGTCGAGCAGTTTCAGCAGGTCCATGGTGAAAATTTGTTCATTTTCGACGTCTTCAGCGGTCTCCGACGCCCACTTCAAGCACGGAATTTCGACCCCCAGCATTATTTCCAGCTCGGTGCACCCCGTCGCCATGTTGCCTCTTTGTTGCCAAAATCTCGGGGTTTTCGCACTCGCAGCGCGGCACATCTCCGCGAGTCTCTCCGCTGCAGCTGTAAGGTCTTCCCCCGCTCTTGTTGCGAACTGTACTTTTGGACCCACACGATCACGGCACGCCTTGCACTCGTTCTCCAGCATCGCTGCCCTGACAGCAAATTCCTCGCTAGCCTCTCCGAAGTAATCTTGCAGGCCGGACATGGTGTTTCTCTGGCGACCGCCGAAAACAACGAAGAGGGAAAACTAAAATACGATAACACGGGCGGAAAATGGACACTCACTTTAGCGGCTGTGAAAAATTTTACCGGACCAACCCAAATTAGGCAGAGACCAAACAATCGGTAGAAGATGGAAAAACCAAAAAAACACAAAAAAAAACAACTCAAAAACACACACAAAAAAAAAACAACTCAAGGCCCTTAATACAAATGTGGCACAAAACTAGGGGACAAAAACACTACACATAATCACTCACTTACAAGAGGAAAAAAAATTGAGACACAATGAAGAAAAAGAAAAAACAAAACACGTGACGTCTCGTTCCCTACTCTAACCTAACTTTAAAAAAAAACCTAACTATACTAAGGATGTATTTCTATGCTCCCACGTTCCTAGGGTGACTGCTTTTAACAGCACCCCCGTGTTTGCTCCAATAGAAATAATAAGCTGGTCCCGCAGAAAAACTCTTGGGGTTTTCCCTTTGCCCCCGCGCACGACGGAGCACCCGCTTTTAACGAAGTACCCCCGCGTTGGGACTATGAGAACACTGATCCCGCACAAGAGAAAATTACCTACCCCTTCCTGACAGAATCGAAAAGAAGGAGATAGGGAGACGGTGCCGTTGGAGCGTCGCGGCACGGCGCACCGCTGACAAAAACCTAACAGCTGTTGCTATCAAAATTTACCAGGGGTATCGACTAGCACCACCACCAAGTCGGCAAGCGTTGGGCCTACCGGCAGGGTTAGTCAGATGATAGAGGATCCGAGAAGAGAAGACTCAAGAGTGAGGAACGCTCTGGGCAACTCGCACTCTGCACTCACCACGACCGCTCCGGGAACCAGCAGGCACGCGTCTGCTCGCTCGCGTCACCTGCGCTGGCCGCGCGGGCCGCTCGCGGGTTCCTCTTTTACGCTCACTCAGCTGTTCGCTTACTCGCTTACTTACTCCCCCCGACAGGGCGCCAGGGACTTGGTTTCCCCGCGGAGACGACACCTGGCCGGGAAGGCACTCGTGGCCAGGAGTCGTCCCAGGGGAGGAAACAGCCTCTGGGAGGGTAGGGGTGAGCCGCCGGGGCGGCTCCACCGCCGCAGCCCCTCGAGGACACCCCTAGGGTCACGCAAGAATTTTCCCCGATTTTTGCGGACGCTCGGAGGGCGCCAGGGACTTGGTTTCCCCGCGGAGACAAGCATCAAACAAAAGAACAACGAGCCTTCTACGGAAGATTTGCTAAAGGACAATCATGCTGTGAAAGTCAGTAAAATTCAGCTCAACGAGCAGCAAAAAGCTAGGAATTTTCAAAAATGATTTTCAGCAAAAACAACTATAGCTTTGTCATTCCTTTTGTTACCAAATTAATTAAGTCCTCTTTAAATACATTAACTACTTTGATCTCGTGTTAGCTTTGTGTTGAGTCTTGTATTGAATCTCGTGTTCAAACCATGCAAAAAATTTTAAGAAGCAAAGTGGCATTAAAGTGGATTTCAACATTTTAAGGAACAACTTGCTACTTAAAATGTTGAAATCCATTTTAATACCACTTTGCAACCTAAAATTTTTCCAAGGCATTCTTCCTTTATAATCATGTTTCATCTTTTATTCACTGTTCACACAGAAAAACACTAGTTAAAACAATTGTCGATCTACTTTAAAATAAAAAAAAATTATAAATTATGAGTGTCATCTACATTATATATGTTGCTTTATAATAAACTGCACTATTCTATATTGAGTCAATGTTAAGTTTCGACTACTACTGCAACCCTTGCCTCAGCCCTAGTCCAGTCCTGCTTCAATGGTTGCTAATGCTTTGGCTCCAGCAACAGATTCAGTCGCACTACAACTTTAATTCCAATTTCACCTCCAAGTTCAGCTCTTGCCCTGGCTCAAACCTATTATCTAATACCAGCTTCACCTCTAACCACAACATTAACCTCACTCCAAATTAACTAGATGTAAACTTCTATTCAAGAATTACCCTTAGGATGGCTTTACACTCAACACTTTCAACATATTCATCTAGGCTTCTTTGACAATTTTGTCTAAAAGAGTAAAAATCATATACTGTTTTACATTTCAACACAACCGAAACTTTACTGACAACATAATTGTTCATAAGTACAAGACAAACATAAGCAGACATGACAAAAACTATGAGTGTAAAGCCACCTTTAGTTTTTATATATAACAGACAAGATTTCACGAAACAAAGCACTTTCTGCAATCATTCTTTCATACTTCAACAAACTGGAAAATTTTACCCAGGGTTTTCCGCTTCATAGCCCCTCAATAACATCTCCAGCTGAATGGGTAGTGAGCAGTTGTCAGTCAGATAAGGCTGGCATTAAGCAGATATTCAAACTCGTGAGTTGGGCATGCTAAAGCCTTCTTTACACACACATTGCTTGGCATTGATATATGCCATTTTGCCTCCCAAAAAACTTTGAGACAAAAAGACCGTTTCATTGCAACGTACACACACCTTTAAAATAAAATAAAATCATATAATACTTCAGAATAATAAAATCATGCAACATCCAACATGCATCATGTAATTAATCAGTTTTATTACATTTACTTAATGTATTACATGCAACAAATTAACATGCACTAAAATAACATGAAGTATACACAGGGAAAGAAGTGTTAACCAAAGCAATGTAACACAAAATTAATTTTACCTAAAATGCATTCTTCAAAAAATCCGAATTTTGCTTGTACTTTTGTATAATCTTGCAGCATATGAATAAATATCCATCTCATCAAATTTATAAATCTGCTCATAGACTGTCATACAACTCTACTTGCAAAGATTTATTTCATAAAAACTGAATTCAAATTCAATTTTCAAAACAGCATCATCTGAAACACAAATCTCAGTTACAATATTTCATAAACTAAATCCACTGAACAAACACAAAATAAACATTTACCCATTAATGTGAAACTTTTAAATACGTTAGTTCGTGATCCATGGTCGATAAAGGTTTCCAGCCTCTCATCATGGTGTTATTGTAACCTCTACCATTACCTCTGGACATGCAAAATCTGCCTCCACCTCTACTACCACGAACATTGTATCTTCAACTGAGGACACAAATTTATGTAAAAAAAATTTATGTAAATTTATGTATTTACATAAAAACAGGATTGAAGATCAATTTTCAAAACAGCCTCATCTGAAACACAAATCTCAATTACAATATCTCATAAACTGAATCCAATAAACAAACACAAAATAAACATTTACCCATTAATGTGAAAACTTCAACTGCGTTGGTAGGTAGTCCATGGTCGATAAAGGTTTTCAGCATCTCATCATGCTGTTATTGTAACCTCTACCATTACCACTGGACATGCAAAATCTGCCTCCACCTCTACTATTACGAACATTGTATCTTCAACGTAGTTTCCTCTACATCCACATGCACTTGGAACTTTATTGAAACCTCTTCCTTGGACGTCTAACCTCCAACTGAAAACTCTCTTGATAAATCAAGTTCAAACCACTTTTAGAACCACAGCAAACAATATATTCTGAATTATCCTTAAAACAAAAAAGAGAAACATTAAAAACTCTATAATTCCAAAACTTATTTATTACATGCTATTTTCCATTTTCCCTTCAAAACACAAAATACTCAAAAGGCACGGCAGCTCCCGAATTCACATCACAAACAAATGAGAAAACTGAACTGTAACTATATTGCCATTGAGATATAAATATGAAAAATACTACCACAAAACGCAGACTTCATGAACTGTTCCTCCCCACTGCCAATACAGAACGTAAGTAAGTATCTCCAACCGACTATACAAACCTAAAACAACTTCGTTCTAAAAAACGAAGACCGACCAGACCGACTCAATCTCTCGGTCGTGTAAAAAACTAACACGCGCAAGCTGCAGCAGCAGCCGAAACGATTAAAAGCTTGGACCGCCCCTACCCGTATAAACATCCCATCTTTTAACATCAAGCAACGATGGATAAAAGTTAAGTTAAAGCTGCATTACAACTTAATTTACCAAAAAACCAAAAGCTAAATGACATAAACGTGTGACAAAATTGAATGGTGTCCTCAGAATGCCAAAGCATAGAAGGTACCAAAACAAACCACCATAACCTACGCATACAACTAATTTAAATCTTGGATTAAATTCAGTTCTTTCGTTGATTTAGTGAAAAACATGTGTCTTTCACGGCTGCTTCATTAGGATCAGTTGTATTGTACTATCCTATTGTACTAGCACGCGTAAACACAACCCAAACAATAGGGTGTTTGTGCAGTAGGCAAAAAGTAGTGACGTCCCACAACATTTCACCGAGATTCGCGCTAAAAACGCTTAATAAAGCCTAATTAAACAATCACATTATTATCCGCAAAATACATAATTTATTTTTCGATCAAAAATTGTCACAAAAAACCTAATTTGCCTCCACTCGGCTGCGCCGCGCCGCGCCGCCAGAACTTTCTGCTTTGTGGGGCAGCCTTACTGCGCAACCACCCCATACAGAACATGCTATATTCACACTAACAATCAACAAATAAAAATTACAAAATGTAAATCATACCATTCAATTATTTATACTTTATTCATAACAGCATTGACATATCGATCATTAAATTTAAAAAAAAATTAACCAGGTCCACTTGCACACCTCATCTTTTCTTTTTGCTCAACTTATGTGGACCACTCTCATTTGAAAAACTTAGATAAAATTAATGAACAACTTGAACAAGACTATAGTAGGTAAAAATTTTAAACAAAATTAACTGCAAAACTTTTAAATTATTCAAAGATTATTCCAATTTGAGCCAAACTTCCAAAATCCATATCATTTTGAAGAGGCGTTGGAATAAACCTCTTCAAAACTTGCTTCTTCTCTTGATAAAATTGAAAATATTCATCACCTACAATTGAAAAATAAATAAATTACTCAATGCATTACCCTCCAAAAAATTATTTAAAATTACACAAACTTACTGTAAGGCAATATAGTTGTACGCAGCATGTTGCGAGTTTGAACCATAAAAACAAATGGCTTCTGACCAGCCGCAATCAAATCATTCAACCCAATGCAATTTTCTGCAGTAATCCTCTGACTATCCGTCTTGTTCAAATAAAAAAAAATATCTACCATACAATCAACAGAGACAACCAACTTAAAGGTTGGCCCAACACTAGTCACAGCAGGCTCAATTTTCTGTAACTGCATGAACTTGTAACGAGGTACTTCAGCATTAGCACGATAAGTAGGGGCTTTAGCAATTTCTGCATTATTATACGAAGCAAAAAAGGATTCCATCTACAACATTAAAAAACAACAATTATTAATATTTATGCAAGTGACATTTTACCAAAAAAAATAATGCTGACTTAAAACTTACCTCAAAAGAAATTTTCACAAATTTCCAAACAAATTACTTCCAATACAACAGACCCACCAAGCCACAAGCCACAAACTTTACACACAATCACTATAGCAACGAACGGCCTTCTAAACTGTTCAAACTTACCGCCAACCAAGATAACTTCAACAACGGATGCACCACTCAATCACTCACACCAAGAACCCATAACGCGTTCCCCCTCCCCCAGTCTCCGCGCTCCGCGCAAAGCTCGGCTGTGCCGCTCGGGTTGCCCGCTACCCAGGGACGCAAGCGTAACGCGCGCTGCACACCCATGAGCGGCGAAAGGTTTTCGCTCATATCTCAAAAACTATTGATCAAAAGACAATGAACAAAATAAAAAAATATTACAAAAATGACCTTATCTGTCATCTGGCACGAAAAAAAAAAAAAACACCTCGATTACACCGTTCTCAAAAAAATAACACCTTGTTAAAAATTCGTGACCTGACTGTCGCAAATGACTCTGACCAAATATTTTTCTCATCCAAAGGAAAATTTTAAAACTAGCAAAATATATTTTGGGATGGTTCACGTGTTCGTTAAGAGCTGGCACGCTGGACGCCATAATGTAGCATGCGAATAAAATTAATAATGATTTGGCTATCACCAATAGTTCTGGCTTTATAATTTTAAATTGTATTTAAATTTGAGATACGTGTTAAAACCAAGGGGGCCGTTTAACGCGTTAGCGTTAGAATTTTTAACAGTGCACTTAGGAGATAGATGGTGGTAAAGAAGAAAGTACAATACAGCGCTGGCCGCGCCATTGCCGATATATGTTCTTCAAGATATCGATACGCGTTCGTGTGAGATGGTCTTTTAATCAATTTAAATATTTGTGTAACATACGCTGGAAAAACAAAGGTGCGACATATAATGCCTTGCAAAGCCACTACTGCAATAGCGCCTTTAAAAGGCACTGCTTCACTAACGCCTCTAAAAAGGCATTACTTAGCACCTTCGTTTTTCCAGTGTAGTTTGAATTTGAATAAATTTTACAGTCAGAATTTCTTCACTTTGTTCACAAAATGGCTGTGTTGTGTTCTATACTACATAATTCATAAACTCGTAAACTTGTGATTCTTTTCGCACACCTCTACAAATATGTGCATAAGAGAGAGAATATTTTCCACCAAATTTCGGTTGAAATTCTGTTCATCTTTTATTTTCCTTCATGGTCTGTATTCCAATATCTCCATTTTTTAACAGGAAACAAAGGAGGACGGCCTATCAGTGAGCCACTTCATTGGTTGTCGTATGAAGCAGTTCTGCAGCATGTTAAGGCTGAGTACCCTTCTGGGCTGGCCAAGTATGTAGAGTCACGAGGACAAAATGCAAGTAAGTTTAATGCCGCAGGTACTGAAATAAACTTTGCAACCATTGCAGAAGGCTGAAGGAGAGGAAAGGACAGAATACTTGTAATTTTGCCTTTATCGGTACAGCGTGCAGGGAAATAACGGCGCACTTCGCGGAACTTTCTCCAACCACACTTTCAGGATCCGAGAAAAATAAGGGATACGATAGAGTGAGAAATTGGGTGAAGCAACTGCTTGCTTTCGGTAAGTGCACTTTTAGTTCGGGAAGCACTGTCGAGAAGAAATTGAATACTCTTAAAGTCAAATGCGACTACACTACAACTGATTGATTCCTTGAGTCAAAAATGAAGAACAGTTTATTCAATAAAAATTAGTTTTTCGTTTCTTAAGTTACTGTAAGTTTCCTCAAAGTGGAACCACTCATTTTTGTTTTTATGGTGCAGGTGAATACCCCCCCTCATCTACTCCACTTCAGGAGGTGAAGCACGAGGATTGGTCGTTGTCACGAGTGGATCACGATCCTGTTAATGATTGTGCCTACGAAGCCATATCGAAACATCCTACCGTTGGCCTTTATAATTTTGGAAACACATGTTTCATGAACGCCTCGCTTCAGGTATGTTTGTGCATTCTAATGTATATTTGCATGCACTTGTAAAAATTAGTTTATTGCTACACACCAACAGTACATGTTCGTTCTATTTGCACAAATGTAAGTAATCAAATTTTTCGGACAAGTCTGCTGTCTAAAGTGTTTCTTTGGAATACAAACATATGCACTGAATAATCCTATCGTGGTCCCACCGTAAGAATAGCCTATCTCTCTCTGTCGCACTCATGGGCTAGCCTATCCTTCCTCGTCATTTGGTGTGCTAAACTCACGGTGGTCGGACAATACATTTGTGTCTACACTGATAATCCTTGCGCAAACTCGTCGGTGTGCGCGGATTCATTCGTACGCCTACAGGTGTGCGACATTCACACACTTAGATTTCCTTATTTGTAATTTATGTACGCAAATCTATTTGTATGCTTAATTTTGCACGAAGTTTGCGGAAAGCGGAACTCATACAGCTAGGATGTATCTCGTTTTGTTATAAATATTTCCTCTAATGACTAATTGTATCCCATGTAAAAGGTACTTTTTGGCTCCAAGAATTTACGTCAGTTCTTATCAGATAGCCCGTCTACCAGTGAATGTCGAATTCCGACTGCAGAATGTGTGACTTGCGCTGTTAAAGTCACTTTACGGGAATGCATCAGTAATGCTACAGCTGGCTATGTAGTGCCGAAAGCTGTAAGAAATGTGTTGCCAGGTAATGTTGCCTTAATTTTCATCTCTTGCAGTATTGTCTTTCATCTGAACTTAGTGTCGTCTAGAAAAATCTAAAGCTATTGAACATATGTGTGTTTCTCTTCTAGTCCTATCTGATGAATTCAAAGAGCACCCTGGAAGCCAGCACGACGCTCATGAGTTTTTCAGTGGGATACTGCGTCAATTAGGCGAGGATATTTTTATGTAAGTGAATTCATAGAACCAATTTGTTGCGTTAAAATCCTATGAAGGAGCCATTCGCAATGGACCTTGGGTTTGAAATATCATAGTTAAACAGAATTTTGTTTCATGTTCGCATTTAGAAAGCAAACTCGCATTGAGAAGTATTTCAGGTGTTAAGGGAGACAGCAGGGTGTCTACCAACCGGGAAAATCGGGAAAGCCTGCAAAAAAACCGGGAAGTAAAAAATTGTCCTGGGAACCGGGAAAAACCGGGAAAATTCGAAATCCACCCGGGATCTTTCTTATTTGGGCGCATCTACTTAAAGTTTTGAGGCTCGGGTACGAGTTTGCAAAGATTTGCGATGACAATAAATTCCGTTCGCTAGGAAATGTTGGTTTGGAAAACCGGGAAATTGGGTAGTCTTAGGTCTTAGGACCGGGAAAACCGGAAAATACCCTGGGATTTATTTTGGCCGGCAGCGCTAGATCGAGGGGTCGACAACTCGCGTTCTCATGTGTTCCTCGTCAACAGAACTTCGAATGTTCTCCGTGTACTCCAGCTGTTCTCCGTGTACTCCACCTGTACACTTTAAAACAAGGAGCAATTTTTCTCGCTCGAATACAGTGACCCATTTCATCATCGCGCAGATGGAGCGATATTCGCGAAATATCACTGATTGAGTCATTTGTTAAAGAAATTTCACTCTAAATGAGTCATTTTATAACCGAAAATGACACAAAATGACTCTAAACTAGCGAGAAATATCGCTCTTCCTTTTGCAGTGTACTCCATGTACTCCTCTTGAACTCCGTGTACTCCGACTTTTTTCCTGATTACTCCGACTGTTCTCCGAGAACTCCAGCCAGCTGATCTGCGACTGTACTCAGACCGAGGGGTACCTCACCTCGATAGTGGGTGTACACTGACTAAAAAGTCAATGGACTAGAATTGATTTGCTGACTAAAACTGACTAAAGTTTGACTAAATTTTGACTTTTCCTTCCAAAAAAAGAAGTGACTAAAAACAACGAAATTTGGGCTGCTTTGTCGCCGGTGCGATCGACTATAAGATTGGAAATGACTAATCAAGATTGAAAGTGACTAAATTTTGACTAGAAGCGACTTTTTTAAAAACTGGGTGTGACTGATACCTTTATTGTTGACAAATGAGCATTTGTGTAGCAGAAGTATGAGAACAAGTCACACAATGGACGTAAAATACTCAATATTTTAAGACTTTTTGTGACTTATTGACTGAATGACTGAAGTGACTGGAGGTGACTAAATTGACTAAAAGTGACTAAAACGTGACTAAAATGTGACTTTTTTTCGCCCTGTACACTGACTTTTCGAGGTGATGTACCCCTCGACTCAGACTCGAATCAACTGCAGCATTACTTCGTTGAAATTAATTCAAATTTAGGTCGTGGTTGCTGCCGGCGCTTCCCGGGCCGCCACGATGCTGCCCTGCCGTCATTGCAGATTGTGATGATGTTGTCGTTGTCGTGCCCACCGCCAACAATCAGGAGGCGTCGCCCTGTATGCAAAAGGGGGGGGGGGGTGTATTGCAGTCACCGTGTTGACCACCGGCCAACCTGCAGATAGCTGTCCATGTTGTCGGGAAGGAGGTGGGACGGTGGTGTTTCTGTTGTATTCCCTGAGAGAGGAAGTTGCAGGAGGACCCTATTCTATTCACTCAACCTCTCACCCGTCTCAACCTGGCTCTGGCGGCCGGGCGCAGGGCACACACGCTCGGCGACCGCACGGTGCCGCCTAGCTACGACACCCGCGCGACACGGCTGCCTATCTGTTAGGCGACGCGTCAAATGTGTTGCCTATGCGTCAGGCGCTCCCCTTCAGAACTACATTGCTAAGGAGTAGCCGTTGGCTGAACGTTGGTTGAGTGTACTCCGACCGTTCTCCTCACTATTTGTGTGTATTCCGGCTGTTCTCCGAGTACTCCAGCAGTTCTCCTGGTACTCCGCGTTCTTCGCGGTCTATCTTAAACTCCTGTATTCGCGAAAATCTCGAGCTTTTGACCCCTCTCGCTAGACACCCTAAGTGACGCGGGTGGAGAAAGCAAAAGTCGTGCCGTGGAGCATGGTGTACGGCGTTTCCGCAGCTATACTTTTAGAAGTCACCAGTAACTGAAACTGCTTTCCTTGTATCTTGCAGAAACAATCACCCTGGGTCGACTGAAGAAGCGAGAGAGCTTTGGAGGGTTAACAACCAGCAGACATTATTTGGTGGAAGAGAAACCAGCACAGGTAGGCCGATGGTAAAAGAGAAAGGCTGTTTCAGTAAAATCTTCGAGATATTATTAGTCGCCCGATCATCAAATCATGGTCTGTTTTGCCGCCCGAATTTAAAATGACGAATTTTCTAACCTGTCGTTATATAATGTATGTCAACCATCAGAGAATAAAAATAAATCTTGATTTTCCATTCCTTAGCGTACAGACATGACGATAGTTTTACTTAGACGCCCTCTCGATCGAAATAGGCGGCCGGACTTCAAATAGCCATAACCTCATATCCAAGATGGCCGCCCTGCGGTCGCTCAGCTGATCGCTCGGTTGCGGGGTGAAGGCTATTTGTAGTCTGGCCAACTAGAAATTTTAACTCCTCTGTTTCAGTTTGAATAATTTTATTCCTGGCTTCTTTACAGTTAGTTCTCTGCTACAATTGTGGATTTCGTTCGGAGACAACAGTGGCATCAGATTGCATTCCAGTTGTGCCAAATATCAGTGTAGCGCAATCAATATCTGATTATTTATGAGGTGAATATGTAGAAATGACGTGTGATGGCTGCAAGAAAAAATCGAAAGCGTCAAAAACAATCTCTGTCCGAGTACCTCCAAAGCTGCTCCTTATTGTCATGAAACGGTAATTTCTTCATGTGCCTTTTCTTTATTAATTCTGGAAACCTAAGTGTAGCGACATATGTATGTAGTTCTGACTGAATACTCCCCAAGTACGCACGGTCTACATTTCTGGAATTCCTACTTTAAGTAGTACTGAACACTGAATGTAGACTACTAAATGGACTTATTTTCAAAGACAAATTTTTTAAGCCGCGTGTTGGAATTTTGGGAACAGTATCGCACGCCTACATCTATTTCCTGAAGACTGAACTGCATACATGTGTGCACTTGGTTTTCGGGATCATACAGAGTTCTTTTGACCGCAAGTTGACGTAAGCTAATCGTTCGGAATTTATTTGTTTTCAGTTTTGATGGAAGTGGACTCAAAACATCTCACGAAGGAATTACCAACGAAAATTGTGTTAGCTTGTGTGGGACGATTTTTGACTTGGTTGGAATGGTGGAACATTTCGGCCCAACTATACATTCCGGGCATTATACGTCAGTTGTACGCACCTCCGACAATGCATGCTTTGAGTTTGATGACCATAAACAGGTAATATTCCCGATAACAGACTGCCTAAACAGATTTCAGAACATACATTTTCTTTATGAGCCTAAGCTCACGAATGTTATACAGAAAGCGAGAGCAGAAGTAATGTTAACACTATTTATGTGAACTCTCTTTTATTTTATAGAAAAAATCAATTCATTTATGCAATTTTTGATCAGAACCCTATCACATGTAGGCTCTTTTGAAGTGGAACTTCGCGTACATTATGAAATTCAGTCTTAAAATTCAATTTTGTTTCAAAGGAAGGAAACATTTTGAAGAAAAATAAACTGTAATGCCTTTGGTGCGCACTGTAAAATGCTTGCAAAGAATTGGTTCGTATTGCAAACTATTATCTTTGTAAGTTGCAAAGAATTTTTAAGCATTGTATTACGAACTAATTCTTCGTAAGCTTACGAACTATTTCTTTGCGATACAAACAAAATAGTTTGTAAGAATTCTAGTAGCTTGCAAAGAAGTTCTTTGCAATACGAGCAAATTCTTCGTAATACGAATATTAAAATTACTTCGCAACCTTGCAAAGAATTTAGTTTGCAAGCATTTTACAGTGCGTTAGTGCCTTTTAAAGGTTGAATATCCTACCTTTATTTTACCAATGAGGCGAAACTTGCACATTGTTTACTCCATATCCAGAAAAGCAGTTAGCGTGCACCGGCGTGCTTGCGTTGGCAACATCTTACACAGTGCACTTTT